>BEXV01001018.1:49588-64911 GCA_003118195.1 Hemicentrotus pulcherrimus
GGGGGGTAGGAGAAAGACAGTAAAATTAAAATACATCATGATAATATGATATGACAATTTTAGAAATCAGAAATTTCATTCTGGTGAACAAGTCTCTCAAAGTAAAGATAATTGGGAGAAAAAACAAACAATAATAACATATACAAAGAAAATTAAATCTAAAACACCCTGATATATAATTAGCTCTCAACCTCTTCCATAGAATATTCATTAATACATTTGGAATCAAAGTTATGCACACACTGTTAATATATGTAATTGTACATGCACAATATCGCATCTCTTTCTTGAATATTCTTCAATATATATTGAGTCTTCTAAAATACATTCTTGAATATAAACTTTTCATTTATTTTTGTAATAACCAAATAACTACTGTTGGTGAAGGTGATGGGACAAACTATCACTTCCGAGGCGATCTGGATGTAGCTTACTGAGGAAAGATAGCGTATACCTTCAGATCGCCGAGGAAGTGATAGTTTGCCATCGCCTGAAACCAAAAGGTGGTTATTTGCTTTATATTCCACATCGGAAACATTTCACTTCTTCCGTCATTTTAGAGCAACAAGTCATCAATTAACAGCTAGCAAACGGTGTACAATATGTACAGTGCATGCAGTATGGTGGTGTGACCATGTACATGTACATATTTTTCGCACGTGATCCAAGTTCGCATACTAACACTAAAAGCGCTTAAAGAGGAGAGTGATACCACTTTGAACATGACTGACAAAGAAAGTGGACAAAATATACAGACAAAGGAACATCCCTTTACTGGTATTATGTAAAAATGTGTAGAACAGGTGTCACATGCATATTCACCTTTTTACATAATACTGTATATTTTGTCCGCTTTCTTTGTCCTTCATGTTCATAGTGTACGCAGCATATACAATAACAGTTTGTTGCACTGTGTAGATAGTAGCCTATCTACACAGTGTAACAAACGTTTTGCTTCTCCAAGCAATGATAGGCGAGCTATCTTTCATCACATGATTTACTTTTGACCAATCGTAGAGCAAAATTCTTAGTATGTGAAATATAATTAGCAAATACAATTGAATTCAATTAATTTCCTCATCAGATAGTTATAGATAGATCACCTCACAGGATATCAGAAATGTCATGGGTCCTGATATTTAAGTATGATGGATATAACAAATATAGAAAACCACAATCTCTTCATGGAAGACATTTACATACTCTTTTAAATAGCATGGTGAGTAAAACATTCTACATGTAATTAAATATGACATTTTACACTCAGACCTTCCACAAAAAATGGAAGAGATAAAAAAATCTAACAAATTGTTAAGCAAATACATGTATATTATTCACATTTTTAAAAGTGACTAATTATGTATATGTTATCACACCATTATGGATATTAGTGCCAGGTGAAAAGGGGAATCATATATTACCAGTCACAAGGTGGGCTATTGTGTTATCAAACTTTTAAAAAGTCACTCAAAACAAAGTGATTTTAAGCACTGATTTAAAAATAGAAATAATTGAAACCAGAGATTCAAATCAGCATTGATATCGTTTTTCTTTGCCAGCACTGATCACTCATATTTTAGCAATTTTTTCTATAAGTTGAATGTTACTGTGAATTGAACAGAGCTTTTGGATCTCTATCAACTGCACCAAAGGTCACTTGAAGCTTTAGGTGATACTGTGTCTTTGAGTCCTTTGATACCAGATGGTGTCTGCATCCAGATGTGTTCTTCAGAAGACACTCTACTGTGCATCATTCCACAGCTAATGTCAATGTTGCAGTGACGACCCATCTTTGGTACTTTGAAGTTGGCCTTGGGCTTGAACCAGGTTGGGTTACATGATCTAGGAGCATGGGCAGTGATGACCATGTTTGTAAGGGGTGGCAGAGGGCTGTCTCCAAGAGGAGAACTTGTGATGAGGGACCTTGCAACACTCCTAACACAATGTTTCACTGAGAGTGTTTGAGCTGTTTGTTCATTGTTCAAGAATCGTATGTGATACACCTCCTTTGGGCTTATGACTGTAGAACCAAGGAGGACAATGATATGAGATACATCAGTATCCTGGAAGAGGGAATCTATATTCAAAAAAAGATCTTGACTTTCCTTGAGTAACTGTGTCATCAGCTTCTTGAACAGGGTATGTTTGTTGTCATTTGATTGAACCTAGGGTTTAAAATAAAAGAAGAAACAAAAATGAACGATTCATCAAAGAATATAAATTTATGATTAAAATGAACTCACTATTTCTGACCAACATCGTAGCATAGCATTATGGCCAAGATACACAGTGCCTAATCTCCTTCTCTCTCTCTCTCTCTCTCAAAGGCATTCGATCGAGGGAGACAGATTGGGGAAACAAGCCTCAGAAAAGTCTGCTGGGGTGCAGGCGCCACTCCAGCAAAGCATAAAATACTAATGCGTATTGACCTCTAGCACTGCACTACGTGATAATAGGCAGAATTTGAATACATGAACAGTCAATACACTCACAACACACAAATGCACACAATCTCTCTCTTGTATCCTTCCTCTGCTCAGGTCGGAGATCGTCGGCACACTGTGAATCTGCCGAAGTTACATAAATGGCTTTTTATAGGTCGTTAAGTAGATTTTGACGGGTTGTGTGAATGTTGCATAAAAAATATTGACATATAACATATTGACTTTTAAATCATGACCTTTATTTGGAAATTTCATGAATATATACTTCCTTATCGGTTTTAGTAGGGTATCTCCACTAGCGCCACTTTTTTTCCACAACCACAAAAACAGCCTCACGCAAAATTCAATACATGGGACTTGTATACTCACTTCCGGTCGCTCATATTGAAAATATAGCTGATCAAATGGCAGAGGTATTTGTTCTCGGTGGTAAAGAAGGTATTTTAGGATTTCTGTAACTATTCTACTTTTAATAGTTTGAGTGACAAAGCCATTTAAAGAAATATTACACGTAGATCCTTTATCGCTTTTCGTTGCCATTTTCTCCTCTGACGATGACGATGCTAGCGGCCTTATTTTCGAAATTTCCGCTAAGCAAAACTTACACACGTACAACTTAGAGGGCGTCGAGTAAAATTAGAAACGAAGATCAAGAGCGAATCCACAACAAGTAAAAATATGTACTAAACAAAGACGGTTTTATAAGTTGAGTCTACCATGGAATAGTGTAAGATAGGAATGCATGCTTGAATCTTCACAATTCTGTATTCCAATAACTTTTGAAGATGTATTCTGGATGGGCTTCGTTGCAAGAGGCGATCGAATCGGACCAAAGCAACCACAGTGTTCTCCATACATTTCCCGAAACTGTGGGAAGAGATGTGGCCGTATCTGTTGTGAAGCAGTTAGCCGCAAGTACGGCGTCGCTGGCAGCTCCCCAGCAGAGGGGGGATGGGTCTTCCGCCTGTAATCCGCTGGAATCGGAGAAACAAGTGGAGTGGACTATGGAGGTAAATATAGACTAAATTAGAACTTAATCCATTCAATAACAGTCGGAATATGTCTAAACAAAATTGAAAATAGATTTACTCTTAACATCTTACGTTTACTTAGACGTTTAGGGGCCGTTTCTCGAAACCGTCATAACTACAAGATCAATGACATCTCGCCACTGTCACGCAACTTGTCAGCTAAGTGTTTCACGAAGCCGTCTTTGCCAAGATGAGCGACAACTTCCGAGACAAGCAAATTGTCACTGCTCTGAACACGTCATATCTTTTTAATTGCTGTAAAGCACCATCACAAGTCAGTTTGTTGCTTTTTCATGGGCCGCAAAATGTACGATTAGTTTCACTATCATTTTGAGAAAAATATAGATGAGTTCGGTATGTTATTCTCCGGGATGCGAAATGCAAATGTTAAGAAGTGATAATAAAAATTATACAGAAATTTTAAAAAGCTGAATATAAACACCAAATCACTAATCATTAAACTATAACATATAAATAAAAGAGATAAGAATGTTACACACCGTTGTCCATAGTCAATCCATAGTCTTTTCTTAGGATACCACATACCTTTGGGCTTTGGGGGCCTATATGCAATATTATTCCCTCTCTAATTACTTCCAATTATATTTTTGATATCAAGTCAATTATATAACGAGTATTCATGAGACTCTAGAATTTTTTCTAAAATTCGTTGTCACATAAAACAAAACAAGTAGTCTATGTATTGATATCATACTATCACATTACGGTATCCTTTGACTACCTTTTGATTAGACTGTCGAGAAAAAAAAACACACCGTTTTTTTTTCAATTTAAGAATCTTTACCAAAATATGCAAATCGTTTGATGATCTACATTTGACACTATTTATTATTTATTTTAGGAGAATTTATATGTATCTTTTTGAACAATTTTAGACCCAAAGCTTGTTTTGGGTTATTAGTGATAAATCAAATGGATCGTGACGAAGACTACCGTAAATCCCTGTGTATAAGGCGCACCCCTATTTTGGGGGCAAAAAAAAAAAAAAAAAAATTGTTTTTTGTTGTTGTTTTGTTGCCTAAAACCCACAATGTCATTGTAGAAGAATGTGTAAGATCATTCATGTAAATTAAAAACAGGTCCAGACTCTGAGGCTTCATGAAACCAAGTGTCCCACACCAGCCTCATCACATTACCTAGCAGAAACACTGTGTTCTATGCCAAACATCAATGGTCATGCATGATATAAATAGCATCCTCTAAATTTCTGACAATGGAGTACCTAGGATAGAACCTTGTGGTACACCATTTGTTATAGAAAAATTACTTTCAAACCAAGATGACAGCCAAATTTGAGTGTTTTTGTAGTTTCCGAGTGGTGAGTCAACACACTGATTACTGAGCTGGGAGACATTGCCAGGCATAGATTTTAGAATTTTACAGAAAAAAGTTGAATAAGAAATCAATAAAGAATAAAGGGGGTGTAGCTATGCAAACACTGTTTAACGCTGTCTACGACTTCTTTTGGACGACTGCAAGTAAAATATATGGACTCGATTAACAGTCGGCATACACCAGCCTCCGCGAAACAGACAGAGGTTCTCACGCTTCAGTTTTCCGGCCCAAGTCGGGGGAAAAGTTAATGAAAAAAGCAGGGTTCAATGCCTTTTTCAAGAACGACATTGGTACACACAGAGGGTTAAAGAAGCTAATAATATACGTCTCAATCCCAATAACTTCAACAGAGACAATGGGATCGATATCCTCAAATTTTGGTTGTGTACGATATGCCGCCATGACACTCCCCTTCCAGCTGGCCCGCATCGATTTGAAATTTTAATGTCGTAAAGAAACTATGTCCCTTTTGCAGCCAACATCAAATTCTGTAGAGCTTTGCAGGAATTATGAATATGTCATATATCATAGCTGTTAAATTTAACCTTAAGCTGTGTACTATTATTCAAATTATGCTAGGAAACCCATTTATAGATTTTGAAATTCCAATTTATTTTCTGCACCAGAATTTGAAGTTGGTTAATATTTGAAACACACTTGACAAATTTTTGTTTGATATCCTTACACAAGGTGATTTGCTATGGGCTGAGCCTTCCCTTGAATGAACATGAAGCAATCAGAGACTGTGTCAGTGTATACTGTGAATGGTTGAAAGCATTAACCATCCCTCAACCTACCTTACCCACACCACTTAGTAAGGATCCTAACCCATACATACAGAAGATCTTCCAGCATCTTGTCAACCTATTCAAACCAAGACAACAAGGTAAGTAACAATAGTACTATAGAATGTTGAATTTATTTCAAGATTGAAGAAAGACACTAACATTGAAGGGAAAAAAAGAATTATTGCATTCAATATTCAGGACTCCACATTTTTGATTTCATGAAAATGCAGAGGGAATACCTAAACATATGTTGATCGTTGTCTTTCCAATGTATTATACTAGGTTTTTTTGTTTTTTTTCCAGGTATGAGTGATACCAACAAGCAAGCAGTGTTATGTCATCGTGTATTACGCTCCATTCAGTCAGTAGCCACAGAGAGTATCGTCATGACCAAACACACCTGGGAAGTTCTTCTGAGGTTCCTGCTCTCTATCAACCACACTCTCCTCTCTCCTCCACTAGAGTCAGGTAATTCAAGACGATAGTTCATTGCACCTTGTATAAGATCTATGTGCCTTAACAACAAAAACATTGTGATGCCATGATTAGTTCATGTGCAATCTGCTTACCAAAGTCTAGACTTCAAAGGATAGATGTTCATTCTTTGCAGTAAAGATGCAAAATACAAATTTAAAAATAAATTTGTACCACTAATTTTACCTGAAAAGGTGTATTTTGTATTTCTATTTGCAATGCAGGGAGTCTAGCAGAGCAGTTATGTGAGCGTTTGCTAAGTGTTTTGTTTGAAGTATGGCTGCTAGCCTGTGCTCGATGCTTTCCATCACCTACACTGTGGAGAACCTTCCGTGAGATGTGTTGTACCTGGCGCCATCATCCCGCTACAGTAGCTCAATGGAATCGCATCAACAAAGTGCTCACTGCTCAGCTCATTCAAGTCCTCTATGGACCTATATTCCCACCACTCAAACTTGGTAAGACTACTTAAGTGTTCAGGGAGACCCCCCAAAAAAATTGTATTGCTTTATTTCTAACAGTATATTAACAACAAAAAAAGTCTAATCTATACCCTCATGTGCTACAAGTCTTATTTCAACTTTTCCTGTTGAGCATTATGTTCATAAATGTTATAAAATCAGGTACTTCATGAATCACATGTTCAAAATTAATTTGTATATTTCTTTGCTAAGGTGATGATGAAGGTCGTATCATACCTCCAGAGCTTGATAATGATGGCTTGGCTCAGGCTTGGTTCAGATTCCTACACATTCTAGGTAACCCTGTTGATCTGTGCCATCCAGAAATCATCGGTAGAACACCCAAGTTTGTTGCTTCTATCAACCAAGGAAAGAAATTCCCAGACCAGCATTCCTGTCTACAAGCTTTGCCTGACATATTCCTCAGAGCCATGAAAGGGTTATCAGTACTTGTGGATGCATATCTAGGTAAGTTTCATACAATACATTACAATTTAATAGCCTGTGTTTACTTTTAAGTTACATTGTGAGTTACAATTCATATTTTCATATAAGTTTAAAAGATTATATGGAGACGGAGATTAGATTAGATTGCAGTCACACAAATAGAGACACGCTGTTCATTGAAAGCATTAAAACAAATTAACGATTTCCATTATGAGGAGTGATTTGATTATTGTATTGTTATTGTTCAGGTTATCCTCCAGATCGCCTTGGTCACATCACCGATCCCTCTCAAGGAATACCATCACGTTCTCCTACCATCCCAAGCACTGCACCATTCAATGCTGCATCCAAAGCAAAGGGAGTACCTTCAGCAGGAGGCAGAGGCACGTCTTCTACCAATACTGGTATCCGAGGAGGAGTCAAGAGTAACATCCTACACACTGGGATGCTTCCTGGTCCCAGTCATTCGGAGTGTAACAGTATACTTCATCTGTTTGGAGCATGGCTCTTTGAAGCAGCCCTTATGGGATGTAAGTTCCATGGAGCGGCCACGCCCGCCCCTTTCCTCCCACGGAGGTCTGGCTCTCTTTTTGTGACCCCATCTTCATCATCGTCAGCTGCTGCATCAGCTCTGAGTAATACCGGTAGTTTCTCCAACACCAGCACCATAAACTTCACTTCCTCTTCCACCACCACTGCTACCACTTCCACCAATGCTTCTACTAACAGTAATGCTTCTACTAATTCTCATCGTACACAGAGTGTTGGTATGTTGCGTCATACACATTCAGGGTTGGCATACAACACATGAATACAAAACAAATAAAGCAAATCAGAAGCAAAAAGCTGTTTGTACCTAGTTATTACATGTAACAAGGCACACTTTTTATCTGGGGGAAAAAGTAACATATCTCAAATTGGACCAGTTGGAACTGTATATTTGATACAAAGAATTAAATAATACTGTAGTCAAAATGTAATATTCAGACAATGCAGTTGGAAAGAACCAATACTTATACAAAAACCACCCACAACAATTAAAGTTGCAGTCCTTGTGATCACCAGTCCTTGTGGTCACCAGTCCTTGTGGTCACCAGTGGTTCTGTTTGTCATACAATACAATCATTTCTGTTCCATGTTCTGTTCCATGTTTTAAAAAAATGTTTTGCATGCTTTGTTAGGAATATTTGTGGATTATTGCTTTGTAAGCCAACCCTGTTCATAATCATGTCAATTTCATTTACACATGAATATTCTGATTCAGTTGGTTTAGTTAGTTCTTAGTAATTGTTATGAATGTTATGGCTCATTCAAATGCTGCTGTTCAAATGTTATCATGATTGTTTTATCATATCTTTTCTGCTCTTGTTCATACAAATTTCATTTTAGATGTCCCCTGTAATGGTGTAACCCTTCATATGTTTAAATACATCTATATGTAGTAAGGAAAAATATAGTCTTTCTCTTGTTTGTACATTTTAAATTTCTTTAGATAGTTAAGGAAAAAAAAGCTGTTTTGGCCTATATCCCCATTTCTCTAGTTTGCATGCTTCTTTGTCATCATGCTTAATATATAAAGATTTGTTTGGTTTGGTTTATGAGCAATAGCGATCTAATCAGTTTACCAGTAATACAAAATATATTGTAATGTTTTCATACAAAAGGTTATAATATCCAAAAGATTTTTTTGTCCAGATTTTTAGAAGTCTTTTAATGTCATGAAGCAACTTAGGATTGGAGTTGGGATCCTCTGCACCTATGGGGAACAAACATGATCCTCAAAGAATCCTTATACACATTTTAAATGGGACAATATCTCCCATTTTTACTACAAAGTTGTCTTTTGTTCTGTGTTCTTTCTGAAGTAACCAGCCAGTTAGAACAGGCTCTAATTTGCTGTACTGTTTTCTGTTCATTGTTAAATACCTTCACCATGTTGTTTAGAGTGTACCACCAATCACCTAACAAATAATTTGTGTTCAGCTAGAATGTATAAGATCAATATATAACAAAATCTGCTGCCTTTCTATCGGCTAACGGATAAGAAGTACAAAGTAAACAAAGAATAACAAAAAAAAACAGACGCACGGCACGGAACCCAACTTGGACTTAGGTTCCGTAGCGTGTAGAGGTGAGTTGATTAGTCTACTCACAAGAGGATTTTATTTCAATTGAGATTGTATTTAAATTTGGAAAATCTATATACAGAAAAAATACTTGAAGCTAATTGTTTCATTATATTATGACATGGAATTAGCAACATACAAAACAAAATATTTTGTGTGATTTGTGCATTACCTTTAAAGTGCCAAATTGCAAGAGGAGTTTGAGTACAGGGCCTTTCACATGTTGGTCAAGAGCCTAGACATTCTAGATAGTTTATTGCACAATCTGAATGACAGGTTTCTATCTGCATACCACACTTTTAGTATGCACAGTAAACGTGTCTGATATTCTTCACACTGCACTTCTTAAATGTACATGTATTTGTTCATTAATGTAGAACTCTTCAGATTTGAAGGGAAGGAAATGGTCACAAAATGAGTCTCATTAAGTGCATTTCTTACCACTTATTTGTTTAATTAGCAACTGAAAGTAAAATCATAAAATCTGTTGTGTGTACTATTTATGTATTTGTGATATTTTGAAGCAGTTGTCTAATTCCGAGAACAGATTTAGCTGTAAGATAAGATATGCTATTTGTCAATCTATTTACTAATCACAGTTAATGCTTGGTTTTTTTAATCAGCACAATATCAATAAGTGAAACTATTAACAGCTGCTTATACTACTTACATCCGTCCACATCAAATCTTATTCAGCATGCTCTCACATACATGTAGTAGTTGCATCTGGCAGTCAGTAAGCCTACGCTTAACCCACTAAAATATTTGGCCACAGTGAGGTTTTGAAAGATTATTGTTATTAATATAAAATCCAAGAACTGCTGGCCTTTAGCTAATGATATGGTACTAAACTGTTGAATTTGAATATGGGAAGTGATGGTAAAAATCAGTGTCTCAATATGACTAACTCAAATTTCTTTAAAAAAAAGTTTAATGTCACTAATTTCATGCTTTTTAAACTTTATTTTTCGCAACACTCAACACCTTCATTTAGAGAGAAACCATTTCAGTCCAAGAGTTTGTATTATTGTCATTATTGGAAAACCAGAAACTTCTGCAACATGAAACAAAAATTCATTTCCATTTGCTTTAACAATAACAAAGATCATGTCACAGCAGATAGCAAAGAAGTATACAATCACACATATGCATTATGTCATCACAAACAGAACATTTTATTCAGATCAAATCTTGAAAGCAAGATACTATACATAGTGCAAAAATATAATATTTGTTTATAGCATGAACTATTTACAATATATGTGGAATTTCTGGGTTTTACATAATACATTTATGATTGAAATCTGTTGAAATCTGTTCCTGGATATTACCAATCCACATAATCCACTTTAAATGTACATGTATTATGATCCTCAAGCTTTGAAATACTGCTTTCAAAACAAATATATGTGTATTAGTTTAGTCACACACTTTTGTGGTTGACTGACTTAATCTTTTAAACATGTATACAGCTATTGTTTTAATATTTATTATTTTCCTGTGTTCATTCTTAATAGAGCTTAATCTGCAGGAAGTAGAGAATAATCCTTTCAATTTGTATTATCCTCCAGATTAGTCATTCTTGTTCACAAAATATTATTTCATCGCAGATTATACTCACAGTTCATGTAGATGTAAGCATTGGAGCTGAGTTTTCTTTCTGCTTTTTTTTTCTTACGAACATTAAAAAAGAAGATATTAGATTAAATTTATAAAGAAATATTTTACTCAGCATGAGGACTGCACCATATATATCATCACAGGCTTATGAAAGGTTGTCATCGTATTGAGGTTATTCATCACATATATATCAAGAAACTAGTTTTGTGATGTTGTAAATGAGTGACCTGTCAACAGTCACATCATGGATGATCTCTGGTGGATCTAAGAGTGTTAACTCATCCTCTGACTCAGTATTGTCAAGATTATTAGGTCATGTATTTGCTCTCTACCTTGGATATCTCCAAGAAGACAAGCATCCCTGTTGCTACATCAGTGTTTGCATGGCACCTGGGGCAGAAGGATCATCTTCAATGCTGGTTACAAAGTAGTATTTTATTCAACACATTTATGATAAGCTGTGCATGTACTACATACCCATATTGATAACCTTTGTTATCCTACTGTTCCTGAAGGTCGTATGATGCGTCGAGCCCAGTCCATACCTTCATCTTCAGATGCCCCTCATGTCCGTGAAGGTCATGAGCGTGAGACCATCTCCTCACCGGGTGCTCCTTCAGCTCTCCTGGTACCTGACCGTCTCAGCTCACCAGAGAGCTATGAGGAAGGACGTGCAGAGGCTTGTGGGACACTGTGTCGTATCTTCACCAGTCGTAAGGCTGCAGAGAGCATCCTTCCTATGTACCTATCTAGATTCTATCTCACACTCACTCAGGGACTATCTACCAATGCAAGACAGGTCAGTTCATACTTCATTACTCTCCAAAGATTGTTCAATTTAAGTAAACATTGATTTTTAAGAGGTTTGGGTAGTGTGACGGGAGATAAAGACATTGCACAAACTGAGTTTTATGGTGAATGAAATGTGCATATATCATACGTGTAATGATTATGAATTGATTTTTTTCTACTGTTTTCATTTCCTCTTGCCAACACAACTGATTGAAAGTGTAAATCTGCATGAATAATATATTTTGTATTTCAGGCACGGATCCAGGATTTCTCAGGGGATGGTTGTTGCTCAGTGGGGGGGNATCCGCCACTGCTATATTTCACCCCGCCTCACTTCTGTATTCATAGGCATTGTTGCTTTGCAGTACATTATCTCATTTTAGAGTGCAGTAAACAAAACCATTAGTAAATTTTGTTTTGAATGCAACTTATTTGGCGATTATAAAACATGATCTTATGTCCTTAATCTTGCAGCCTGTGAGTGGTCTGGTGTTATCTAACATCCTCTACAACTCTCATAACTTGCTACGGGTTGACCTGACAGGGGTCAAGGTTCTCATACCATACCTTCTCTCTGCTATGGATCTAGTGATTCCTGAGACTGATCTTCGTTTCAAGTGAGTCCAACTATATATCTACATGTACATGTATAATCTAGGACTGGGGTAGTATTTTCAGGACTAATTCCTGTTTGATTGTTATGCCATTTTAGGGTATTTGATAGCAAAATCTAACAAGATGGGTGAAAAGCTCTTGGTTAGCATAAACTTTTTAAGGATTTCTGACAATTGAATAACTGAGGGAATTATTGAAGAAAATAGATTTATACATATGTTATACAAATGATGCATGCGCATGAGTTCGTTATACGATCTATCCGCACTCGAGTAGGCTGTGTGTTTCTATCGCACTCAGCCTAATGGCTTCGTGCGATAAATACACACAGCATCAACGAGGGCGGATAGATCGTATAATGAACGAATGAAAACATGCCTCATTTGTTTTATACAACGAAACTCCTAGATCCTTGTTATTTGATGTAAAAAGGATTCATTTAAGATTTTTTTGTGACAGTTATATGGCTGACAAATAAATCTCAAGTTTAATAAGGCTTAATTTAGTGCGCACACATAGCTATAGATATAGTAAGTGCACTAATTTCCTCTATACCCGTTTACACATACTGCTGCGCAAGAATAGGCTCAAGCTCACGTAGTATTAAGCGCCCCAACCCTTTCCGCCACTACTGCGCTCTGAAAACTAGTTCAATAGTACTGGAAAATATTGCACTCCTTTTAAAATGAAAATGAGTGCAATAGGCTCAGTAAATGAATCACACGTGACTGCGCATGAACAATCATTTGATTAGGATCTGGGAGTGAGTTGTATAAAAACAGATGAACATCTAAAGATAATGAATTGATTGATTAATTCTGTTTGGGGTCAGAGTTAATGAATTATGCGAGGTTCTTGATATAATATGATTTCTTTTCTTTGAACAGATCATTAGTCCCTAAGAATGAGCTTCGTCGAGCCTCAATCCATCTCCTTCTTTCTATGTTGTGTTTGCCGCATCATTTCAAAGATCTCACCATTCAGAGTAAGTTTATCTTTGTCTGTCAAATGGTAATATGCGGCCTTATAAAAAAACATGCAATTTTTCATATAATTATAATATTAATCACATATGGCGATTGTGTCATCTATTTTCCACATTGTAAACGAGATTAGAGACTGGATGTGAACACATTCGTACTTAGATTAAAGACTAGCAGCAGCTAGTTGTTTTTTCTTTCTGTCTTTGTGCAAGTTTATTTGCTGCTTTTTGTTGTCTCCCTTGCATAGCAACAGCGAGACATATGCGCCGTTGACTGACGGCGGGGGCGTCAACATCAAAAACTTAACCTGGGGTTAAATTTTTGAATTTTTTTATTTAATTTGAAAGTATATGTTCTTATTCAATAAAACAATGAAACTTAAACTAAAGAGTTATCAAGTATCCCCAATCATGTGACCAGAATTTCAGGTCACTAACTTAAGGTCAAAGGTCATTTCAGGTCAACAAACTTAGACTATGTTGTGGCATCAACAAAAAAAAACCAAAGATTAAGATTTTGAATTTTTAACATAATTTTGAAAGAATACATTCCTCTTCCATGAAACTTGAACATAAGGGTTATCCAAGTATCCAATCATGTGATTAGTCTTTTAGGTGACAAAGTCAAGGTTAAAATGTCATTTCAGGTATGCAAACTTGACTTTGTTGGAGCATCAACATCAATATTTTGAATTGTTAAACATAATTTCAAAAGTGTTTGTTCAAATTCCATGAAACTTGTACCCAAGAGTTATCAAGTATCACAAATCATATGACACAAATTTCAGGGTACAAAGTCAAGATCAAAGATCGTTTTAGGTCAGTAGACTTGGATTTTATTTTCACAACTTAATATGAGAATTAACAAATTAATTTTTGTTATTTGTTCATATTTCATTAGAGTTATCAATCTTCCTACATATTATAGTAAATAATTCTTCTGATGATTCTTAGTCAATATTCACTTCAAAATGCTGATTACATTCAGAGGATTTCAATTTTTAGGGGCCTGCTAACAGGCCACCGTGCCACCGTGCCTATAAATAATGTTCCAACCTCAATTTGTTATCATATCGAATTGTGTAATGCAGGTGAGACCGCCGAGAGCGTTTCCCTTGTTTATATGTAGTTTTATTTATATGCATGCATGCTTCATAAAGCAATGGAAGTAGTTTCCTAATCTCAGGATATTCCTTTTGATTGAAATTTGCTTTGTTTTGTTGAAGGTATCATTCAGAATGATGCTGATGATTGCAAGCCTGAGATGACATTCATGAGTCTGAAACCTCAGCTGGTTGATCTTATGATTAGTGGATTCAGGTGTGAAAGTAACCCTCAGAATGCACAAATGTTATTAGGTAAGTCACTTCACAACTCTGTAGTGGTGAATATGGTTTCAAAAGTAATTAAACCTTAATCATTTGATGCCAATGAATGATTAACATGCATATCATGAAACTAATTTCTAAATGATGCTTAAGTATGACAGATTTTGACATTAATCTCTCCATATGTGTAAAATGATATATGAAAATTCCAGCTTCATGAGGTATCATGAAGTATTAACGATCTCATACCCTCATTCACTAAATCTTCTGCTAGCACAATACGTCCTTTAAAAAAAAGATGTTTTATTGCCCTTTAGGTGCCAAAACATGGGTCGGTCGGTCAGAAATCTTTTTTTCTTTTTCCTCCTTCATTGGGCTGATATTTTTCATTTTTTGATGATTTAAAACTTTATTTTTTTTAAACGGTAAAAAAAAAAACTATTTTAAAAAGCCGACCGTAGATTTCAAGATTTTTGGGTCGGTCGCAAAGGGCAATACGACATATTTTTTTAAAGGCCTAAGTGAGAAACATTGTGATAATGTAATAGAATTTGACTTCATGAGGTGGTTAGTTGTCAAATGTCACAGGGTCCTTGATTAAAGGTAAAGACCAGTATTGGAAACGCCCCAATTTCAAAAAATGAAATGGAAGCTCTTATTACCAATCATGTGAAAGAATACGTTTTGACTAATACATAATGATAAAAAATTTGCTGGGAAACCGCCTACTGATTCATATATTTGGTAAATTTATTTCTCTCATGGTCTGTGAGAGATATAGGGTAGTCCCATATACATCTTTCTGTGTATAGTGCTTGTAACTTTACGAAGAATGGGCCAAATTTCTTATCATTTTGAT
>BEXV01001018.1:65386-79786 GCA_003118195.1 Hemicentrotus pulcherrimus
TCTCTATCCCACAGTAGTGTGAATGACAGTGAAGAGAACACAGAGAATGCTCTACCAGGCAGTTCACTTAGTGGGAGCTTGTTTGGTGAGTCTTGGACATTTTAAAGTACATTCTGGTCTTAGTTGTGTTTGATATTTTAATCAGATCTTAGCATCTATTCTGTGTAGGAGGGAAAGTTGCGATGAAATAAAACTAGCCAGCACAAATTAGGTTTCATAGGGTATTATATGTTGTAGTTGGTGAATGTAAGTGAAACGGTATACAATGGTCTGCGTCATTATCAGCAGCATCGATCATGCATTGCCCTAATTCATATTTCCATAATTGTTATTTTTATTTATGTGGCCAATAGGATTTGACTGAAACAGAAACCATTCCATACATCAGACTTGCTCTTTAGAAAAGCCAAACAAGATAAAGGAATCGCAAGAGGTATTCCTTAACAATGCTATATTGGTTCAGTGCTATCCAACCTTGACCTGTCTTTGATGTGTGGAATAGTTTTTGTTTCAGTTCAAAGCCTCATATAATCCTTGACATTTGTATTCCTAATCCACCAATATTGCAAGAAGCTTTTATTATTTGATTAGCTATCCAAATATATGAGTTATATGGCATGAATAATTCCTGGTCTGTTGTAAGCTAGTCACTATACAATAAAAATACATGTACCTACTCCTACCTCGTTTGTAGCTTTATTTGATGCCGCGTTCCAGGAAACATCAAATCCCCCCATCACGACAGGTAACGATGCACAACAAAGATAATCTTCATCATATCAAATCTTTATGTTTTAACCACTTGCTGTGTTCTATGTGGCTTTGTGATCATAAACCTTGTTTTTGTTTTCATTCTCAGTCTCTCTCTCTCTCTCTCTTTCTTTGTCTCTTTCTCTCTCTCTTTCTCTCTCTCTCTTTCTCTCTCTCTCTCTCTCTATCTTTCTGTCTTAGTTCTCATTGGCATTATAATTCTCTTGTATCCACATGCCAATTTAAAGAAGATATCTTCTCAGAAAGATTATTCAGGAAGTATATCCAGGAAGGTTCCTTTGAAAAAAACCCTGTGTTTTCCATATTATCTTCCTAGTTCCCTATCTATGCTGGTTGACAATTTCTAATGGCTCAACTTATATATAAAAAGATCAAATGGCCATCTTCTCACGATGAAGTTCAATTTTAATGCCTGTTTTCTTTAGGCTGTTGTTGTCCCTTTGTTCTCAGGATAAAAACGGTTTGTTTATTTTGTCGGTCTATTTGGGTTCTTGCATCTTAATCATTTATTATTGCCAACAAATCTGATAGGTAATGCAAAGTTTTGGGAAATTTTGAAAATTGAATGGATAGTAATTCTATACAATTTTGATATATTAGAATGCCCCTGAGAATGTATTATAAGCACTAGAAAATTTAGCCTGTAAAACAATTATGCTTTTGAGAAATTGAATAATAAAAAATTTACCAGTGCTCCAGGAAAATTTCAAATATTTCAAATAGAGCCTAAGGCCATTCTATGGTAGCTGAAACCAAGAAAATCTCAAAATATGCAGTTCTGGTATATAGTTTAAAAACAGGAATAGCAAATTGGACGAATGTAGTAAAGAAACATTGTTTTAAAGCTAAAGTAATATCAGTCTTGAGAGGGCGATATACAACATAAAGAGTTAATTATTTACAATTCATCACTTAAAATTTAATTTCAACCGCGACAATGATCATTGAATATTGTAAAATAGCATATGCTTCCAATATGTTCATTTGAACCAAATTCATGACCCCATACCAAAACTTTATATCACCTTTAAGCAAATCTATCACATATGGCAACATATGAGGCAGACTTTAGGCAGTATTAAGGGTAAATTGAAGATTTGACAGAGATTTATATCCCAAAGATTTTAGACATTATGTTGACCTCAATTGTCATGGTTATGTGTTTGTTAACAAATCTAGCACAGGAAATGTCAGGATGGCATGTGATTGTATGGTTCATAACCTTGTATTGACATGTGCTTGTTGAAAGATGTGTATGCTTTGGGGAAATAAACAAGATTAAATGCATGTTAATCTCAACTTCAAAATGTATAGCTTTTTGTCTTATATTTAAAACACTAGAAAAAAAATGATATAGTTGTAATTCTAACACTATCAAATGGTTATCTTGTAGCGTTTTAAAAGTAATCAAGGATGCCACATAAGATTTTAATATCGAAAAATGGGATATTGCACTCCTGTTCATTGGCTGGAATGCGTGACATTTTTGTATAATCTGAGTTGCTCATATTATGTGTGACTTCTTAAAAATAGCAACTTCTCTCTGTTCCTTCATGTATTTAGGGGTTATACTTTAACGTTAACACTTTGATATTATATGGCACTATACTTTATAGGTCTCTAATTATTTCTTTTTATCATTCCTTGTTTAATCATTACATCTTCTCTCTCTCTCTCTCTCTCTCTCATATTTTTCAACACATTTATCAAGAACCTTATGGTTTTGAAATGTTTTCTTCACACACATTAGCCACTAGAGTCAGAAGGTTGTTGCATCATTTCATTTGACACACCTGCTGGTGTCTTCTTAACAGACGATATATATCACTCCATGTTGCATACAGATATTACCATTTTCCTTCCATTTCAGTCATGACTTAAGAACATGAATGCCCTCTGTACATCTAGTTAGGTCAACGCTATCATATTGATTGTTCATTAGAACTCTTTAGTCCTCAAAGTTTCTTTGCCAAAATTAGTTTTGATTGACTGATAATCTTTTATATAAACATGAGGGTAAGAAGTAAACAGTATTTCTAACACATGCTCACAGCTTGTATTGTAGTATATTGGTAGATTTTACAAAGTTAGTTCTCCTTGTGAATATTTAAATCCTAATCCTGCTTAATTTTTGTATTAGTTCTATTCTTGTATTATGTTGTTTCTAATCCACATATATAGGCTCTTTTTAAACTCAATAACAGTTCAGCTTTATGTTTGATATGGGTTTGATATGTAAGGCTGAACCAAGACTTTTCAATAGTGTGAGTTATGTGATCATTTACAAAGGTGTATAGACACTATTGGCAGCTACATCAACACATATTTTGGTTGTAAAAAGTGAAACATTTAATGAACAAAATTTCATATCTGATATAATACCATTATATGTTAAAAATTGCATTTGCTTCTAGTATGCATGTACGTTGTTCTGCGTAGCTTCTAATTCATGTATGAATATAAAGAAGATTAATGGATCTGATTAAAAAGGGACACTAACTCTTAATTGACTGAAAGAAAGTCTGGAATGAAAGTGGTAAATGTAAGTTAACACCCTATCTATTCTACTCATACTCATTTGTAACAGAGTAAGAAGGATGCAGACAGTTATAAGTATTTATTAGAAAAATCATTGTTGTGCATCATATTTTCTCCTTTGTTTTTCTTTCTTCGATGCAACAACTTTATGAAAGTCATGCAATTTTTTTAGTAATTTGCTTCAAAAATGGGAACTATACATCTAGACCATATACTATGATGAGAAATATCCTTTGTATACACAATGCACTCCTGGAGTCTTTATCTTTCATCTTCCACATACAATCTTTCTCTTCCAATTACTTGTTTCTTCTCTCTGATGTCTTTATCATTTGATATATTGCTACTTTCCTACTTCCTATAACATCTGTAATTGTATTTTTTGAATCTCAAATGATTCACCCTGGGATACATTCCTTGACATCTACTATTGAATGCCTTTAAAGTTTCAATTTTCTCTCTGCCTGAAAATTTGAATTTGAAACCTCATGATCCATTAGGTTTCTACATAGAGATTTATCTTTACTATTCAACATGGATTTCTTACCTTCACATTGTTTTCAATCTTTGATGATGTTGCTGTGCTCACTCTTTCACTTTAGATTTGATAGCATTGCATGGAGTAATTTTGCACCTGATATTAATACATGTCAATAATGTCATATCCAAAATAGGGACTGGTAGTGAACTGGTACTAGATCAGTTTAATTATTATCATTTAGTTCTTACTTACTACCAGTGTCTTTAGAAGCATTGCATATTTAGAAATGTCATTTCATTACCAACAAACAAATATACACATGTTATTGCTCTGCAGGAATTGCTTTTTTTACAAGATGTATCCATTGATAATCTTCTTCTGTAGTATATATCAATTATTTCATACTAACATGCAGTGAATGAATGACCATGTAAATCATCTTTTGTAATTACTGAAAGTCAAGCCTTGGTAATTGTTCATACCAGTAACAGATACAGCATGGGCCATCTTTGTCAGATGTTGTCATCTCGTCTTTCAACAACTCATGTCGACCTGGAGTAAGGATTGTGGCGTTGCTATGGCAGCATTGGAACTACTCTCTGGGGTTGCTAGGATCCCCATGAAAGTACAAGGTTAGCAAGTCTTTCTTTGTTAGTTGCTATGGCTATGAGTTACAGCAATGATGCTTATGTATTCAAGTGTCAATGATAAGAAGAAAATATGAAGAAATAGAATATCTTTCATGATTGATTAAGAAATGCATTGTGCTTTTTGCTGGTAATTTTGAAAATGTTATTGCAACATTACTAGTGATACATATCATACCTCATTTTATAATTCTTTTCTTAAAAAATTGTAAACTTGAATTCTGTTGAGATCTCTGTAAACGAGTTGTTCCTTGATGATCATCGCCCTTTTGACTTCATTCAATGTGATGGCTCTTCACAAGGTGTGTTTAGGATAGTACAGCTCTGCTCACTGCTATGTCTCCATGTTAATCCATTCTTTGTTATAGATCCACTAGAATGCAAGAGGAATGTCAAGTGGATTTGTGACCATATCGCCAAGCAGTGCAATCAACCATCTGTATACCATTCAAGAGATCTTCATTCCATCATAGTAGCTGCCTTCAATTGTCTCACTGTATGGGTTGTAGAACATAGCTATCTTCTCAAGGATAGAGTAAGTTGGATTATATGTATAATACAAGTTTGATATCATAATACAACATTCCCATTAAAATGTAAAAGAAAAAAGAATATTTGTTGAATATATTGCCTTACTATACGCAGTTATTATCTTGTGTAATGCTTTTTACAATGTTCATTATGATTTGTTTTTATGTCAAAGATTTGTAAAAAAAATCGTGCAATTCAGCCTTTGGGCTGCAATGTGATTTTTAAATAAATAAACCATTATATATATATATATATATATATTAAATACAGTATAGAGAAATCAGGATGAAGGATTCAGCTTTAAGGGCCTTGTTTCCATATAAGTCGGTAAACAACCACATACACTCTCCCACAGCATTATAAAATCATTTTATTTTGTATAAAATGGATGACTCTTTCACCTGCATAGAGGGAATACTGTAGGGCCTCTAAATTGCTTTATATGATCAGTATAGATCTTCACAAAATGGACTCTGTTGGTATCTGGAGTATATTCATGAAAATTCTGTTGAAAATGTATAGTGTCAGCAATGTCATAGTGTTATACTCCAATATTGTCAGTAATTACTCAAAGGCAAAATGGTGAAAATAGACCATAATGAACCCCCAAAAAGGTGAAATGGCTTCTTCATTAATTTTGATTACTAAATGGTCATCAATAGGGCAGATCTATGAATCATCAGTTTCTAGCCGTGTTCATGTTAATGTTTGTGTAATGTTGTCTAATTTCAGGAGACTCTTCAGATTGTATTGGAGGTAGTAGAGCTTGGTATCTCCGGGACTAAATCACAACCTAAAGCTAGTATCCCAGCTGTACTCAAGCAAGCCAAGGAACTCAAACCAACCTCTACAAGGGTCAAGAATGCTGCTCAGGGTGTGCTCTCATGTATACTCAATCAACTGGTAGGTCATGCGTACTGTTCAGAGTGTTTCAAAGGTGGATTAGTGTTGGTATTCTTATGTTATTACTTAGGCATGGACAAGATATTTAAAACTTTTATTGGAAAGAATGGAATTGTATCTTGGAGTGTGTTAAGTTGATGTCCTTTATATTTGATGACAGATATCTTTGATTCAAAAGCACAAGTATGTGGGATATTTCTGATGCTCATATTAAACGCATCATAATATAGTTAATAATACCCATTTTACTTTCATATTTTTTAGACTTCAGTAATTTTATGCTAACTAAGATTTGTGAATCATGGGCAATTAACTTTACTAACCTTTTCTCTTGTGTGTTGTAGGGTTCCTTCCCAGCCCCATGTGGACCATCTACAGTAGTCTCTCTCTTGGACGAGACCTCACTACTTAAATACGTTGACCTTCCTAACCCTGAGGTCAAACCAATATTCAAGTATTTTGTAATGGATAACTCCATCCTACTTGCCATGCTAGAAGAGCCCCTCAAGTTTACCAAAGGTACTTCTTGTTTTTGTGTTTATGGGATTTCTTGAATATTTGTTACATGTTTTGATTCAAAGACAATTTCATTCTGTAAATCAGTATATATATAAGAAAAGTTTTCTTGTATTATTGTCAACTCTTACTCTGCTTTCTTCACAACACTTGTATTTGTGCAGGAGGCATAACAACTGATAAATTTGATTCTAGCATTTGTTGTTCTTGTTTTCTATGCTTGGAATGCAAAGTAGGGGGAGGGGCGTACTCTTAAAAACTCTTTAACAACTCTCAAAAGTCTGCTTTCTACTAAAGATCTTAACAAGAATATTATATACAAACTTTTAGTTTGCTCATTTAGTATCCTTCGCAAAATAGACACTTGTGAATACAGATTTAGGCAAAATTTTACATTTTTCTTCTAATGGTAATTCATTGTGTATGGTAGTATCTTTCATTCTTTCAATTGTATTTTCAGAGTTACTACCTACAGTGACGGTTATCATCCGTGGTCCAACTGGCCGTCATGTTTGGACCTTCCAGCTTCGTCATTCATCCAGAAAAGATAAGGTTAGAATCATTTCATTCTGGCTAAAAGAATCCTATCTATGTCTCATTCTATTTGAATGATTGCTTTAAAATTTTGCATTTCTTTTTTAAAACTATTAGAATATCTGAGATGAATTGTTTGAAACTAATCTGTTAACATTGAGTTTTACTGAACATTGATCCATAGGAAACAGCTGAAGCTCGTTTGATCTATCCCGAGAGACCTAAACCTAATGATAGTATGATTTGCATTTCTTTTTTAAAACTATTAGAATATCTGAGATGAATTGTTTGAAACTAATCTGTTAACATTGAGTTTTACTGAACATTGATCCATAGGAAACAGCTGAAGCTCGTTTGATCTATCCCGAGAGACCTAAACCTAATGATAGTATGGGAACACACCATGAGATTACATCCAAGTACTTCCCAGATTCTATCAACAAGATTCCAATCACCAAAGCGTAAGAACTCTCCTACCATTATTACATAATTTTCTTCTCTTTTCCATTTTCATATTGCATTAACTATAAAGTTATTATTTTAATGCGAAGCACATACTCTTGTGAGAGTACTTGGGGGAAAAATAGAGAGATCAATATCATGGTGAAATGTCCTCGGCATCTGTCTGTCTCGAAAGACAATAGAATATTGCACTATATAGTTGTACTAGTCAGTTTCTTGGTATGCAGCTCCTGCTGTGACTGAACACTCCAATCCTAGAGAAGCAGGTCCTGTTGCAGTTGCTGCAGATAAAAGTCATTTGTGGCTGTGCTGTTGAAGCCGTAGCTAGCTGCTGTCTTTGTTGTTGTTGTTGTCTTTTCTCCTCCCATTGTTCTACTCTCCTCTGCTCACTCCTCTGTATACCCGTCTTTACAACGCGTCTCCATTCAGGACGGTCTGAAGCATATGCTTCCCAGTTTGTAGGGTTGATTTCACTGGCCTTCACATCCCTCTTGCACACATACTTGAAGCAAAGGACAGGTCTTCCAACAGCCCTGGTCCCGGTCACTAACTTTCCATACATTATGTCTTTTGGAATGCGGCCGTCTTCCATTCGGCTGACATGACCAAGCCATCTCAGTCGTCATTGTGATAGAAGAGCATAGATGGTCATCATGCCTCCTTTCTTGAGGACATCTTTGTTTGGAACGTGGTCCTGCCATACGATGCCTAGAACTCGCCTCAAGCAGCGGAGATGGAAAACATTCAAACGGCGCTCCTGACATGCATACAGGGTCCACGACTCACTGCCATACAGGAGAGTGCTGAGCACACAGGCCTGGTAGATATTCATTTTTGTGTTGGTAGTTAGTAAAGTGTTCTTCCAGGCACGCTTTGAAAGTCTAGCCATCATGGTTGCTGCCTTGCCAATACAAACGTTGAGCTCGGGATCGAGGGAGAGGCTGCTGGATAACACGGAGCCTAGGTAAGTGAAGTTTTCAACCACTTGGAGGGTGTAGTTTCCAATGGAGATGTCGGGAATGCTGCGTACATCCTGGCCCATGATGTTTGTTTTCTTTAGGCTGATGGTCAGGCCAAAGTCTTCACATGCTTCTGAAAAACAGTTTATCAGCCTCTGTAGAGCTTCCTCAGACTGGGATGCCAAAGCTGCATCATCTGCAAATAGCAACTCTCTAATCAGGATGCTCCTCACTTTCGTCTTCGCCCGAAGTCGTGCAAGATTAAACAGTTTTCCATCGCTTCGTGTGTGTATGTACACGCTTAAGGTAAAATACCCTTTGATAATTGAAGATTAGTAATCTATCAACACATTGAAAGTGTACAGCTATTAAAGAGTGCATTAAGTTCTGTATATCATCTGACCAAGTGTGCTATATAAGTCAACATTCTTCTCTAATATTGCCATGTCTTGATACATGTAAGTAAGGTGTCAGTAGGTTGGCAGGACTGGTTATACAGCCCATCTTACGTGTATGTCCTAGAAGACCTGTTATCTGATTGGTAGATTTAATTTGACCATCAAATGATATTGTTTTGTTGAAAAGTCAAGATCATTTTTCAGCAATTATATGCAAACAAGAACAAGGTTTTCCAAAAACAAGATTTAAAGAAAGCAATGAGGTGGGAATTCTATTAAATGAAAGTAATTTGCCATGTCATTCATTATCATTTGTCATATTGTCTTAAAGCCTGTCTGCACTTGTTTGGCCAGGGAGGATTAGACCTACCTGTAAGGTCACTGACAGGTGGTTATCTCATCAAATCAGCTCTCAATTAACATTAAAAAAGAGGATCACGGGGACCAACAGGCACCAATTAGGCATTGTTTGCTATAAAGGGGGGGGGGGCAAGTAGCTATACGCAGTGCAGTGGGGCTTTAAGAAGCGGTAGTAAATCATTTAATTGACTTTATTTAAATGTCTTCTTCCCAGGGACCAAAGCATACCTAGCCTAGATGAGATTGAGACAGAGGAATCACATGAGGATCATGTGACCTTAGGTAAACTACTCCAAGATCAGATGGAGTATGAGAAGCTTGTAAGTGATACAGCACATGAAGAGACGGAGAGAGTTAGTTATCCTAATCCACAGACTGAATCCAGACCACCTAAACCATGTACAGAGTTCAGTCCAGCTAGACTTCTATTATCACATCTAGGATATCTCAACATTGAAAGCTTACAGGTAGGTTCATGCTATTATCTCACAGATAGAAATTCCTTCGGTATTTTGAAACTCAAGTGATATTTTACAACAACAAGAATTATTTAAACATATTTGTGGCTTACACCCAGAAAATAAGATCGATTGATCGATCTGTATTGAAAAACAAGTCAGGACTTGAACAAAAAATTAACCATTATTAATCTAGTATGAAAATCAATCTGTGTGAAAAGGGTCCCATGGTCCTAACGTAGGGGAGATGGAATACCAAATGATCTAGTACGTATATCTCTTGACAGAAGGAGAACAACAGGACACTATATGTAACATATTTCTTTCCAATTTCATTTTACCACTTAAACTGTACTTAGCTTTAATGTTGATAGTTTGTATGTTATTGAGCTTAGATATACATTTGTTGCAGGGCCCTGAGAATTCAAGTCTTCCTCCAGCATTGGTAGCTATAGAAGATACTCAAGCTGGTTTCACCCCTGACTTACTTCATCTGGATGAGATACCAAGCAGAACCTTTGATACAGCATTCATCTTCTATGTCAAAACTGGACAGAAGAAAGCAGAAGACATTCTCTTTAATGTGGTGAGTAAACTATTTCCAGTAGTCATGATTTTTTTTGTTTTTTGTTTTTTGTTTTTGTTTTTTTAGTTGTTACATTCAGAGATGGCAAAGAGTCATATCACTTCATCTCACATGAGGAAGACAATTTAGATATAATTAAGTTGGAAATTCCTACTTTCTTCTCCACGTGTTGAGTTACTTCCTGCATCCCCTTCTCGGATGTATTGTCATGTAATCTTTTGTTATTTTGTGTAGGCATTTGTCAGGAGCTTGTGCCTCAAGTAGTTTTTGTTTAATTTTAATTAAAAGAATAGTCAAGTGTTATTATCTTTGTTATTGATATTAAAATTGATGTATCATATCTAGTAATGGCTTTTGGTTTCTCTTTCATTTCTAAAAGAAATCTAAGGACAATGTACAATATCAGTTCCTGGAGTTTCTGCAAGCCCTCGGATGGCCCGTTGTGATTGGTCAGCATGCTGGATGGACAGGTCACATGACTACATCTTGGAAAATACCAGACTTTGATGCTAACACAAAGAATCAGAGCAATGGTAAAAGCAATATAAAACAAATGATGCATTTTTTCATTCATTTATTAAATTATCTATCAACTGTCATTGAAGCTGTATGCATGTACCATACTCAGCCGTACAACTTTGTGCGGTGGAGGCACATGTCATCAACTTGAGTAGAGATAGAATTGTACAATGAAATCATGCATCATTTGTATATTGCATCAATATATGATTCTGTACATAAGATTTTGTTTTATTTTATCAAATTATCATGGAAATTTTAAATCCAGAATATACTTCAGTTAACTTATGAATGTATAACACAAATTATGATGTAGTACTCAAAATGATATGTACGTAATAATGTGCTGCTTACTTCAATTACTTAGATATCGATAGTCCAAAATTGACCTGTAAGGTTTAAACTGAGCCAAATGATATTTTTTAAGAGATGTCACAAGACCTATTTATATATCTGAATATAGTTGTTCAGTTAGGTGATGTAATCTGTATAATTGAATACTCTATAATACTCTAAAACTATTCAAAATATCTTTGATAATGTATAATATAAATGAGTTCCATGAATCCCATTGATTAAATCTTATTTGACGTTGTTCCCAGGTAATGTAAAGGAAGAGTTGACTCATGGAGGGAGTCTCTACAGTGGAAAGAAACAAGTTCTTTACTTTGCTGACTTTTCATCAGAGATTGCCTTTGTTGTTCCAACCGATGATGAACTCAAAGTAGCTTCAAATGATGGTAAAACTTATCTTAATTATTTCTTCTTTTATGGACTATTTTAGGTATGTGAGTTTCAGTCAGGAGTAAGATGCCTTGTGATGGGATTATTAAAGAAAGAAATCATTTCAGATTTTGTTCCCAGTTGTTTATAATTGCAGGTATAAAATTGTCATGTGCAACTGTGCTATGTGTAATACCATCTTTCTGCTGTGGGTGCACAAATTATATAAACATCTGTTCTATACAAAGTGAGAGATGGCTTCAATTTGAAGTGTCTGTCAAATATTTTTAAAACATAGATGAAATGTAAAAATGGCATACCGGTAGGTCTGTTTTCACCTACCAGTATATGGAACAATATAAGAAATTACTCAAGTTTAATTAAAACGTCCTTCTCCCTACCAGAAGCTCACTTCATCTTTAAGGTTGATATAGTATGATCAACATGCAGTGATGCCTCACTTTATATGTATATATGACTGTTTATTCCTACTGTATAGATGCCACCCAGCTATCGCCAGTCCCTGAAGAACCTAACCCTGCACAACCCCCATCCTCATCTACCCAACAAGGCAGTCAACCGCGTCCTGCAGACCTAGAGGCTAGTGGATCCAGCAGTAACAGCTCCTTAGCTGGATCCCTAGCAGGTTCCTTGGAACGTCCATCAAGGAAGTTCTCCACTAAGGGAGTCAATGCTACTCCTCCTGAACTCAAGGTGTTGGTGGTATGGCTGGAGAACTTTGAAGATCATCAGACTTTCCCTCTTGGTAAGCTCCGATTATTCAAAAGTCATTTGAGAAAATTTAGTAATATATTATACACTTGGTACCTGATATGACAATGATGATGATGATCCACAGCAATTGTATATTGCTTTTTAATCTGTTTCAAACGTTCAAAGGTGCCTATATACGCTTGGTACCTGATCAGACATTTGCTCTGGTGACATTTGCTCCAGGTTTTATTTCTTCAGAATTGCAGAGGTAGGGTGGCAGTTTTCATTGAGTTTAGGGTTATGATTAAAGGGATTGGGTAACTTTGTCTCAGATTCTGAAACAAAATCCTGGATTTAGCTCATGCTGCAGTGATAATAATAGACCTTTAGGTTACTCAGGAACCCCATGATTTTTACAAACCAAAGGCCTGACTGGTTATCAAGATATTTATGATTGGAAATGGAAAACAAATTTTGCGTTTTCCTAACGGTTTTCATAACACTACGGTCTATTGGGGGAAAAGAGTATGGTGAAATAGGTCACTCAAAGATTTTTACTTTTTTGAGGCACTTCTTGATCATTTTGAAACATATTTTTTTAGGGCTTCAATATTACACCATATCATCGACACTGATAACACATAGGGCCGTGCATCTCAGATTTAACATTGTTAAACAATTCCTTTAAGAGTTGTGTTGAGTCCATAGTTGAAGTTAAGTACTTGAATACAATGTGTAGAAAATTGGTTGTGGTTGAGTGTCGTACAACCGCACCATATTTGACTTAAAAACACTAAAAGTCTTCTTATTTCTAGTCTGTGTAGCAACAAAAAAATCCTTCTCCCAGAGTGGTATCAATCTGTATATTCTGCAGATTAATTATTACCCCATGTCATATGTGCCATTTTTAAACATGTGATATACAAAAGAGATTAGTATCTGTATTTTCAATACCTTGAAAGGTTGTTCCACGAAATGAATACAGACAGTAGAGGAATCAGTGCTTGATCTCTGTACAGTGATTTTACGTAGAAATCATGATGTACTGTATAAGCTGATATTTTCTCGTACAGATATTTTCACGAATGACAGGCTAAGAGACATTTTCGCGGGTCGTTGCTTTCGCGAATGACACTTTTGCAGTACTAAGTACTGTACTGTACTGTACTTCCGTATTAATTCACTACAGATATTTTCGCGTGTTGATAATTTCGCGATAATTTGCAATTCGCGAAATTCGCGAAAATAAAACCCTTTTGAAAATAACAGCTTATACAGTACCTCACAGTTACTTAGATATTCAATTCTTATAGGAGATAATGGTATAGTTAATGATTTCAGTTGTCAGAGATGAATGAGTGTTTCTTTCTTACAGCTGATCTGCTTCACAAGACAAGTACAGGCTCTGAAAACTTAACAACCAGTAACAACTCACTAAGCAAGACACCTGAACCCTCCATCATGATCATCTATATACACCTACTCAAGAGTGGACTCTTCCGTATTCATATACAGAGCAGGTAAGGGCATGGGATCGATCCATTAATTGGATAGGGAAATGAATTGTGATGTCCGTTGCTGTAGTTGCATGATATTAATGTATAGGTGAGGAGAGAGATATATTATTCTCATCACTTCAATTATTGAGAATAAGTTGAAAGCGTTTATGAAGATAAAACCATGCTCCTCTCTTGAGCATCCTATGTAATGTTGTGAACTCTATATTTTTACTGCACACATAATATATATAATGTACAGGTATGAGTAGCTTCTAGCTCAAAAGAATCCATTGGAATTGATGAGTTTTATTTGTTTCATTCCTGTTGTGTCAAGTATTCTACCAGCGTTGTGATAGCTAGTTTTAACCATCACACCATTTACTGCCAAACTGTTTCTATAAAATCTTAATAATTTGTTTTACTTGATAGAATAGTATATCATGTTCCTGTATTGTCTTGTTCTCTTCATAGTTGTACACTAGCTATCCCCTTGGTTGATGGTATGGTTGTGAGCAGGAGAACACTAGGGACGTTGGTCAGACAAACTGTAGTTAACACATGCAATAGGAAACGCCTGGAGAGTGAAAAGTAAGTACTTCATTCTCTTCTTCACTTTCACTT
This sequence comes from Hemicentrotus pulcherrimus, assembly GCA_003118195.1. NCBI lineage: Eukaryota > Metazoa > Echinodermata > Echinoidea > Camarodonta > Strongylocentrotidae > Hemicentrotus > Hemicentrotus pulcherrimus. The sequence continues at coordinate 79,607 of BEXV01001018.1, forward strand.
TCACTAGTTTCCACTCAATCCAGATTGTTATTTTTGCTGAGTTATGAATATTAAAAGGGGTTGCCAGTTAGAGTGAGTAAACCATTATAATCAATCGCATGAACAATCTTATTATTATATATAAATCATCAGTGATTATAAATTAGATGATGCTTCATTTTGTATTCATAATTATATATT
>BEXV01001018.1:80941-131490 GCA_003118195.1 Hemicentrotus pulcherrimus
TCTCTCCCTCTCTCTCTCACTATTATTTCCGCCTCCTAATGAATGAAGGCTAATGTCATATTGATCCTACTTTTTGAGCAATTTTGTTTAAAGTGCTCCAGCTTCTCACACCCAAAATAAGAAAATACATAAGATACCTTTCCTCGAGTGGAGTGGGTGACCTTGATTGATCTCTCATCGTTCTTTGATGAAGGAGGCCCATTATTCTGTTGTACAGGTTTATGGATTGATCAAATACGCCTACCCATACTCTGGTTGTTTTGACTAGACTCTGGATTTTGATTAGAGGGAGTCGAGCCTCTTCCGTCTGTCATTTCCCTCACCTGACATCAACCTACACACTTCATCCATAAGCACCATCTCTTTTACGTTATGTCAAGGCCATCCATACATCGTTTGATGAGTTTGCTGGTATCATTTATAGTATTCCGTAGCCAACCTGATATTTGTTTATCTCATATAATATGTTGACCAGCCTCTTGATTAAGGCATCTCTGGCAAAACTTTAAGACCACCTGTCTTTAAGATTATACTCTGGTGGCCAAGACAATGTAAATGTCCTACCAATCCATAACACTTCCATCTGCCTCTGCCTTGCCAAAGTGGATTTCATCTGTGAAGCTTGTATCAACCCATATCTAATTTTTGACCAAATCAAAATACTCCAGGTTCAGATCTCTCTGTATTCTTATGACTTGCTCAGCGGTAGCTTCTAGGACACTTGAACACCAGTGGAGCAGTGATCATGCCTCTCTGTCTCAGATCATTTTTATCAATATGTATTAGTCTCTTACCTATGCCAAACCAGATGTACAAACAAAATTGTCTACCGGTACTTGTATGGTTACAAACAGCATGGCACTGATAGAATAACGCAAATGCACTGGTAGGTCTCCTTGTGATAAAAATATTAGTAATTATTTCAAGAGAAAGTAATTTACATCTTTGGGCTAGCCTATTTACACTGTATGTATCATCATTGAAGTTATACACAATTCAGGTATGATTAACAATAGAGGCTTCTTAAAGCATTGTCATTTACTTTTTCCATTTTGTTCAAGGGATTATAAAAACTCTTGTTTGCTGCCGAGTACATAAAATATCATTGTAGAGACATTTTTAAACAAAACGATGGTAAGTTTGTAGAATTTGATCCTTCACCTGGCTTAGCTTTGCATGATATATTTCTGTACTATTATAAGTATTTCCTCAAACTTTGGACGGGAAAAGTCCAGCTTATTTACCTCAGATATTATGTTAAGTGAATTAAAATGAGCAAGTCCAAATAGAAGTTCCATTGAAGGGACCTCCCTTTCAGTTGACAAAACTGCACATCTTAGGAGACAGTCATCTTGCCGACTATGGTTTAGCCTTTTTGCTTGTCTTTCTTGATGAGAATCTGGGTAGACAGGACTATTAAAAACTCTCTGCCTTGAGATAGGAAAGATGGAGTGAATCAAGTTCACTGTTGGTGAAAGTTAGTGTAAAGTGTATATGCTATGTCATGTAATAATGTGCAATCTTTAATAATGTTGTTTTGTATCTCTGAGAGTGCATGTAATAATACTATTGTATAGCTGTAATAAAATGTATTATCTATTCACCTAAATACCATGTTTAACATATCGTTTATCTGTATTTGTGTCTTAGACTTGCTGACCAGTAATAATTTCTTCTCAAAATGCTCAACATATTACCCTCGATTATAGGGCTTATAAACTTATAATTTATAAACTATTACATTCACCCGTTAATATTAATAAACTTCAATTACAGACTTGATATGGACTGACTTGTGAATATAGTACGTTACTGTGCAAAGCATTAATGACTTTAATAGAATTGCAAAAAAAGGATACATTATAAAAATAGCCTATTGTAATTTACAGAATATTTATATATTTCATAAATATTATGTATTTCCATCATTTTTTTTTTTGGGGGGGGGGGGAATCATACACCCAAACTTCAATATGGTATGTTTGGAATTAACTGTGATAAATTATATGAGTTAACGATCTTCTGGCGCCAAACAGACTATATGATCATACAGTACTTCATCATTTACAATTCAATGAACTGTGTCCCATCACAAGTCTTTCATCAATTTACTTCTAGAAATTAACAATCTCTTGATATGACCATTGAATAACCGTAGTTGTATCATAAAGAACCATGAAACAATATTGAAAAATATTTATTTTGGGATGAAATAAAGGGATTAGAAGACGTGTCACATGGGAAACATCTCTCAAAATTTCGGAATTCATGTGTTGTAGTTTGCCATGTCAGTACATTTTCCTCACACCTAACAAGCATACAGAACAACCAACTCAATAATACAACATTCATGATATTGAAATCACACACAACAAAAGGAAGAGATTTGATGTCTTTGTGGAGAAATTAGATACTACAGCCAGTTTTAATTCGCCTAATTCAGGTTAGGATTTTGATTATGTAACAAAGTTTCACCAAAAAAGAAAATAAAACAAATAATCATCACCATGCAAATGTTCACTTTGACCAAAGCCGCTCTCCATTATGAAATTTACAGGTTTCTTAAATACTTTGTTCAAATCACCAATCAAAAAGAACCAAATAGTTCTATACAGATCTGAACAAGCCATGTGTAGAGCAGACAAGTCATGTGTGAGCAAGGTTTATTTGGCACATCATCCATACCTTCCTAACAACATCCTTAATGTGCATGAACTGGACCATTCAGATAACAATAAACGAGGATAACAAGGATAACAAATCTGGATTAAAAAAACATGAGGGAAAAATCTCACACATGATCTGCCAACCACAATTGAGCCTTGATGTTAAAGCAAGAACATATTACTCTTCCAAGTTTGTGAATACAATGAAGAGCATAATGAATTACCCTAATGTGGAATCTTTTATTGAATGAAGTCAATAAATACATAATGGTGGTAAAAAATATAACTTGTCTTAAGCAAATAGATCTCATTAAAAAAAAAATACATGGAAGCAATTATCTGATGCAGTAAAACTGCACTATACACACTACGTTCCTATGGTTACATCCTCATTCTTCTCAACCATCATTCCCCCTCATCTTAAGAAAGATAATTAAGACTTGTAAATTGAATAGCAATCACAAAGTCTTTGGCAAGGTTAATTGCTGGGTTTCTATCTGATTTCTTTCTTATCAAACTTTTGCTTACATGTCAATGGCAGTAGAAAATCAAGATTCTCCATCTCACCATCTCTCAGATTATCTTCAGACAAAACCTCTCAAAATATACATGAAAATAACATAAGTTTTACTGACTAACTTCATGAATGGATGAATGTGTGAATAAGATGACAAATGGTGCATGAGAAGACTTATGATGAGAATTCATCACAAATAAAAGTAAACGTTATAAAAGGTCTTACATCCTTGGGCCGATTACAGCTATAATCCAGCATTATAACCAGCTGTGAACATCAAGGAATAGTGATCAAGTGTAATACTTTTCAGCAGGTTGGTGATTTACGTGTTTGAGTGTAGAATGGGAAGAGTAGGTGCATGAAGATATGTTCACAATGACCACGTTTACTAAGTACCCAGTATTGTTTGATTGGGGTTACATACAGAAGTGGAACATTTGATTCAAAGGGTTAAACATGGCAGATCAACATGGTTCATCACAACGGCATTAAACATAGCTAATCATATATAAATAAAGAAGGATATACATCACATGTATTAACTAGTAAATACTCTGAAGAAAAAAAGAAAAAAAGATGTGAGTATCTTGTTATGTGCATACATCGTGTTCATATATTCTGTATACAGAGCAGGCATAGAAATCTTGTAAATACATTTCCAGTTGTGTATTTCCATAGTGTACATACATGCTCACTTTGTAAAAAGGTATATCATTGGACTTGTACACAATAATACATACATGTATAGACATTACTTAGCTATGTACAATTATATACACTTGCAGACAAGGATACATGACCTTCAATATTATCAATGAAAATATATTCAATACATTATGATTGGGTCAAAGCTAGTGAGGGTGCCATTACCTGGTGTGATCTTATAGGGTGTCTATGTAAAAAAAAAAAAAAAACTTCAAAGTAAATGCATGATGATAATAATGATGATGATGATGACAACATTGGATATACATCACAAGCAGCATGCAGGAGCATTTTACACTCTGTTGCAATCAGTTGCTTTAAACTCAAGGGACAGGGTGGGTATCGCACAATAAATAAAACACTTAATGCATCACCTAGAGAAAATAAAAAGTTGAGAGACTTGATTGTACGGATATAAAGTTCATTATATATATATACAGATATATCTATTTACATTGAGAGCCATAATGAAATTAGTGAGCAAATTTTCAGTAAAAATGACTAAAAGCCTAAGAAGAAAAAAGGGGGAAAATGTATATAAAACCGTTAATCAATACATAAGAATTCTACATGACAAAGTAAAACATCCATTTGACAAAAATTCCAAGAAAATATATATTTATAAAAAATGTTGTCTTCATTATCAAAGTCATCAAGCATTCCAATTCAATTACCTCCTAAGCATAATTACAGTTATTGCAAAGAGGTTTACAAAAAAGAAGGATTGCTGAATCGTTAAGAAACAAACAGCTGGGCACCAGTATTGACTTCCTCCTTCCACTAAGCCATTAGCATCCATCTTAGAGCTTGGTTATGATTCATCATAGTCACCTCCATATAACTGGCTCCTTGCTAATCAGACACGTCCATCATCTATGACAGCAGTAGGCAAGGACTGACCACAGCACTGACCACAGCACTGACTGGCTGACTGACTGACTGACCAAACAATGATGACATATCACCATGGATGGAAGCTGCTAGGGTATTGCTGGCAGTGTTATGAAGGTGGGAAGTCAAGGAAGAGACTGAGATATTGCTTCATCTCTATACATTCTATCTTTTCACTTTCAAAACTTTCACATTAGCAATTTTTGTGTGTATTACTTGTCTGCCTGATAATGGTTCTTCCTTTCTTTGCTAGACTCGCATCAAAGCTATTTTCCATACCCATCCTTCGATCAAGAATGTATCAATCCTACTCAAACAAACATTCCATTGTGTCGAGGTACTTGATACAAATGCTAGATATGATCAAATGCCCCAATTATATTTCACTTGATATTACCAAGGGTGTATATGTACCAGTATATGTGCTGTCATCATGAAGCATTACCTTATCCCTTCTCCTTCCCTTCCCTTCCACATATCTCAAAGTCCACTACCACTATTCATTCTCCCTCCCTTGAAGAGAAGAGAAACTCTAAATGTTTACTCCAGGACGCCGGACTCTGAACCTCCCGTTAGCTTCTGGAACATGTCCATGTCAAGCACCTGGTTCTTATCTTGCTTGCGTAGCGCCAAGAAGATAGATCCACCTATGTACTCATGGACGATCTTACAATCGCAGGTAAGACAGGACATCTGAATCTGTTCATCCTCCATACCAATGATCAGTTCTCTTGTCTCCCAGTTCACGTTCCAGTGAGTCATTGTGCTGTAGCGCCATGTCTTCTGAAGATCACCTGTGTTGATATCCATCTTGATCATGCGGTTATAAGCCAAGCCAAGCAGCTCCTATCAATCAAATATAAAAAATATCACATTTGTAACAAATTAATTACAATTGCACTTTTTGACATTGTCAGAGAATGACCACAAACTAAACAGAACATATTTTCAAAGAGAAAATGCAAGATTCCACCTTAAGAAATAGTCATGCATGATAGGGAAAGTTTCCATTTTGGAATCATGATAAGAACCTCCTTTTATATCCCTTCTTTTTAAGAGAGAGATGGTACTCTGTAAATGATTTTTTTTTAATTTCAGGGAAACTTATTATAAAATATCTAAATTAAGATGCATCATTGCCTAATGACTGCCTAACTAAATACAGTTCAGAAGACAAAGGCACAAAATCCAACAAACGTTTGAAGTTTGTTATGACAATAATGATTCCTTCACTGAATACAAGTGAAAGAAGTTTTTTAAATACCAACTCAAATCTGATAATCATATAACCCCTAATAACCAGGATTAAATTCACATTTACACAAGATCATCAGTGCAATTAGGTAAACATTTATGTTATTAATGTTTATAACTGTGAAAACATAAGAAAAGACAACCATTCCCAAATTGATACTTCCCAAATCAAGGCCAAATGTTGGGTATGATTACAACATAACATTTATCAGACTTAAGTTTCATATATCTGTATACAAAACCACAAATTCATTCCCTTGATATATCTTTCCCACATGTTTCCCCTTAATCACTGCTAATATTAAAACATAAATGAGGAAAGGAAATAATTATATAGACTTCTTTTTTAGGAGAGGAAATCATGTAGTCTCAAATTAATACAAGTCTTTGGCATGGTGCTTGGTGTAGTGACATGGCATAATATGAGCTCCAGTTATCCAATCAATCTACATGTTGACTCATTCAAAAGGAAGTTGCAATTAGCAGGATTTTCCTTACATATTGGTTTGGCTGATCAATGATATCAAAACAAGAAATGCCATGTCTGATTTGGTTAGAGGATTTCTATCAGGGTTTTCCATAAGTGTAGGCATGATTCACTTTGTGCAATGACTCAAAATAAATAAATAAACAAATATGAAAATAACTAAATAACTAAGTAACTAAATCAATCAATAAATACAAAATGAATAAATAGATAAATCAATATCAAAAAAATTATTTTTAAAAAAAATTAAACAAATAAAGTAAATAAATAGATGAAATAAGCAGCTTGGTTGATTTTTCACAGGGTTGTCTGACTATTCCTAAATAATCTTTCAAAACCATACAGAGACAAACAAGGCAAAATATATTAGAGGAAACCACTGGACCATAATTCTGATAATACATTCATTATGGCATACTTTCTCATTGTTTGATCACATGGTCTAAATATAACTTGCACAAACTAAATGATTGGAAGCATGCATCATTGCATACCTTCCTGGATGGTAAATGATATCCTTAATGGCCATCATAATTGACATACACCACTGTAAGCAATAGTTTTCAGATAGCAGGTGTGCATTGTACATTCCATGTACATATCAATTTACACCAAAAGGAATGCATTGATTTGCAGTTGATATTGGAGGAAATTATGCATTTACGTCATGGAATGTTTCTAAATTTGGAAAGACGAAAGTACTAGCCCAGAATAGAATCATGTTTAGATTAGTGTTGTTTAAAGGATAACATTATGGCACTGATTATCCATTTTTCCAGAAAATATTTGGTAGAGGGTAGTTAAAGACCCAGTCAAGGTTGATAGTTACTTACATCTTTCCTAGCGCCACTTGTGCGTACTACAAAGAAGGTGATGCCATACTCTGGGAGTGCCTGCCATGCCTTGATGTAGTTCAGTTTAGCATCAATGAGTGACAAGGTTTGTAGTCCTGAATGTGCATCTAGGATACTCCGGGCAATCTGGCAGACAACAAAACAAAACAAATGAAACATATTGTTAGATCATGGACAGTTCAACATCCAAGTGTATTGCCTACCATGTAAACATCTTTCCAACTTACACATAACTGACTGAGAATTTGACTCTTCTTTTAAAAGGTCCAATGATTTCTAAATAACTTGCTTTCATCTACATCGACATGTTACTTGGTTGACAATTTCCTAATTAGATTTTAATGATACATCCTAGTAACATCTTTTATGCACATCATCATTACCATTACAACATCTAAAGATTGATCTGTTGAGTATTACTTTTCTAGCATACAGATGGTAGTTAAAGTTTAACTTGTACTTAAGTTGACCTTACCTCTTTGGCTTTGTATTTCTTGAGTGCTCTAGCGCTGACAAAGTTCTCTGGCTTGAGTTCAGGCATATCAGTGGGTATGATAGGGTTGTTACTATCCTTCCTACTCTGTTGCATGCTCAGGAAAGCTTTGATTTCTTCTACTTCTAATGAGTATGTACTATCAGCCATTGATTTACCCTTGGATGCCAGTCTACATGCTGCCATCCACTTGGCATACTGATCCTCCTGTATAAACACAGCAACAAGGAACATTATTGCTAACTACTTTCAAACTGCTCTTATGTTGTAACATAATATTTTCACAGTTAATAAAAATAGATAGATGGTTCTTATAATAAAATGATCTAAAGGATGTAAAACAATATATTAACTACTTCTGTCCAATTGCACCAATTTTTCAAATGATGGATAATTATCATGCCAGTTATGAATGCCATATGATATCACATTCAGAGGCTTTACATAAGGCTGGGATACTGGCCCATAGACATATTCTAATTTTTGAATATTCATTAACAATTTATGTTTTTCTGGTGATTATATATATATATATATGAAGTTTCAGAAACATTCATCCATTTAAACAGACCACAAATATTCTTTTTAAAGTCTTTTAACTCCAAGACTTAATATACCATAGTATAATGACCTATCACAACGAATGAGTAACGGTACATTGCAATATGGCCCTAAACTTCAGTGAAGGAATCTATGATTTCACATTGAATGAACCCTCCCATTCAAGAATGCTTTAGAAGTAAATGATCAGGTCATTAGATTGGAAGGAAGGTCATGCTAAACTATGCTCAGCATTACCATCAAGGATTTCTAATGACGTCAAGGTTTGCTCAAATTCAACTCTTATAGATTTTTTAGGTACTATAAGAAAGAAAAATGCAAAATATTTCTGATGACTCATTCTAATAAAATTAATCTTTGAAGTATGTAAGTAACATTCATCAAAGTCATGGACTTGATCACAAGGCCTGGTTCACACAAGACAACATAACACTTCCTTGGGGAATAAAAAAGAGAACGGTGCAGCAAAATAAAACCCAATATACATGTAATTGAATGGCAAGGTAAGAGGGGTGGGTTTACGATGTCATTTGTGCAAGAGGCCTAATACTTAAAGGACAGGAGGTTTGACATTCTAGTACAGAATGAAAAAATAAGAAAGTGAGATAACTTACGGAATCACATCTCAAGATAAGTTCTTGTGTTCCTTCTGGTGATACTGAGAGTAGTTTGATACAGAACTTCTCAGCTGCTATGCTCACATCAGGAGAAGCTTCACAACCTATAAACAAACAGACAAAAGAAATGCCTTCAAATCTCTAGACTACTAAATAATCTACTTCTCATAGGCTTAATACAGAGACCATCTAATGGTCCCACGAACAACATTAAGCTTTTAAAAAGGAAAACCAAAAATTCAAGCCATGTATTTTGGCTTTGCAGTGGTTGTATTATCAATGACTATTTCATGTATCTGTATAACATAAACATACAGATAACTTAACTTTTATGCATACAGGAATGAACACATATTTTTCTCATACATTCTATATGGCTTTTTTCTTCTCCTTCCTTTAGATGTAGTATTACAAATGACTTTAATGACAAACAACTCATGTGGACTTCTTCTTTTTTATCAAACATTTGGAAAAATTGACTTTGAAGACTCTTTGAAATCAATTGAGGCAAGTAAGATTTGTTTTAATTGCCCAACATATCTATCCCATTACATATTGGGTCATGGAAATAGAAGATTTGATAACTGATTAAGGAATAGCATGGGCTAAATGTACAGGAAACTTTTAAGGCTAATTTCCTACGCATAACTTGCTGGTACTCCTTTTCGGGAAAAGCCGGTTATTTCATACTTCTCTTCTTTCATATCATGTTCATGAACCTGTCTCCTTCAATATCATAACTCACTTCAGAACTTTGGCATCCTTAAGCTCTTATTAACTTCATATTCCCTTCACCTATACCTGTCTTTCATTACATCTACCTTACACATGAATTGCCAATTTCATTGTCCATAAGAGCTCTAATCTAAATCCTCTTATTTCTAAGTGACTGGAAGCAATGAACACGAAGCTGTGGGACCACAAGCTATGTCTTACTCCACTACTCATCAGGTGCAAGGCAGAAGGCCCTAAAAACACATTTGGGTAAATTTCATGCTTTTGTAAATAGTTTTGTATTGGAAGGAGAAACAATGGAAGAGAGAAGTAATATCAGACTATGGTAAGACATGTACTTAAAGCTACTACGATCAAAACTTTAAAATAATATTTTCTTAAGAATGTTCACTCAGTCACTCTGCATCCAGCCTACTGCTAGGCACATGACATTCTTTATTCCTCTAAATGACTGGGTAGTTGATGAGCTTCTCAATCTAAATGTCTGGGCTTGTTAGCGCATTTCAAGCAGCAAAAGTGTACGACCCCCAAGGAGGAGTCAAACATGGGAATGTCAAAATGATTGGCTCCCTATGGAGTACAATGTTTGAAAATAGAACTGTCCATGCACAGCCCGTTGGTTCATAGGTAGAGAGAGCATAGAGATCTTGGTCTATATGGTATTATTATCATGCTGCTCTCTCAAAAGGCATCTATGTACATGCAAATGTGTGTGTGTGATGCTATGCACTATTTTAATACACTTAAAAAGTTTTCTACAAATTATAAATGAAAAATCTGTGCAAATAGTCAGAACATGCACAAAAATTGTATTTCATATTATCCATTTGCATATACAAGAAACTGTTAAGTGTTCCTTATTTTAGTATCGGTTGTAAAAGTACATTTCTAGTTTTTCTGAGCTTTATTTGTACCAAAATACTTTGTTTAGCTGTAAACAGGTAAGCCCAAACTGGCACATGCGCTGTTATCTGGCGCCTTTTACTGACCAAAATGTTCTCTTCTTGTACATGTTACGAACATCATATGAAATATATTGCTATTGGTAAATATATCAACTGCTCCAACTTTATATCTGTTCTTCTTTAAAAACAAAATCTATTCTTACATGGGCTACAACACCCACAGGCCTTTATGCCTTTTTCAGTATGCCTAGCAAACCATTTTTTTTAAATTGTATAACACAATATTATTTACCCCTGAATATTTCTTTTGTTATCATATATCTCTATGTGATACTTAACTGTTGCGTGCCATTTTGAAGCTTTTTTTATGCTATCCGATTTTATGTCATATTTATACAATGCTTTTTATGATGGTTTGCAAAATAAATATGAAGTGAATGAAGTAAAATGCATTTATATCTCAGTCAGACTGATTTCAGATAGACCAATCTGACAAACTAAACGCCATTTACCTTCAAACATGATTTTTTTTTGTTAGTGTATCGTTGGTCTCATATCAATCTATTCAATGTGACTGGGGAATAACACTTTTCTGCTTCTCAGCTGATGATATATAGAAGGTGATTGGAAAGTACAAGCTAAATTACATGACAGATGGTTACTACCCCTATCTATAATAGATTGCATGCGAGCTAGCGAGAGAGAGAGAGGTTAGTATTTGCTCCAGACTGACTGACCTTTGAGGTTGATTCTCTGGATAGGTTGTCCATTACTCTCTTCTTCATTCTTGTAAAATGACAGGTGCAGGTCACGGAACACAAACCACGCCTTCTTGTAACCCTTCAATGTGAATTTCTTGGGCCTAATCAAGTCAAACAAAGTATAGAAAATGTGTGATTAACACAGAGATGTTTCAAAAATTACAAACTGGAGGAACATATGAAATTCGATCTTCACTTAATATTTGAAATATATTACACTGGTCATATGTCAATAGAAAAATGGTACAAAGTGGATATATCTACTAATATTACAGAGTGCTCAGCAAGACGACCATAACAATCAGGGATTATTTTACACCAAACATTTCCCTCCCAGGTTGCCAAGCATTTATTTGTACCAAACACACAGGAATGCAGGGGACCAACAAAACACAGGGTTCATATTATGATTGAACACAGAGGCATCCTTCCTCCCTTCCTTCCTCGCTCCCACATACATGTCTGATGTAGATAGCCAACTCTGTATCTGAGAAACACATTAGTGTCTGCTAGCTAGGACTCGCATTGATTCACAGGCAAATCATTCAGTTGACATTCCAAAATGAAAGATTCTTATCCTCCTACAGCATTCTACACAACTGAATCATGCTCTCTCTCTCTCCCTCTATAGGCCTGTCATCATCATCTTGAGATTGCCAAATAGCCGCTATTTCTGATTTGGGAAAAAATCCTGAAGTTAAAAATTGCATTTTCATCAGCTCGAGGTATGACCTTGAAACTTGAAACTCAAGCTCGAAAAATTATCTCATGATATTTTGCTCAGCGTTGCGCATAGTGCAAGTCTTTGGGCTGGTGAGGACGCACCGGACAAATAACAAGACATTTTGCAAACTAGCCCAAGATATCTTGGGATGATTATCTCAACCAAATATCCCACTAATTGCAACTTCAGGCTGATGAAGACGCAAATTAACTTCGGGACAATTTAAATAGCGGGATATTTGGCAATCTCGAGCTGATGAGGACAGGCCTTATGGGAACAACTGCTATTCCCTCGACTCAGGCATATACTCAACTGCTTCTTATAAACTCCATACTACAAATTAAAAACAAATCTTATCCACCTATGACCTATGAAGAATTCTGGACCCTGTCTTTAGAAGAGTTGTGATTGTTTCAAATCAATCACAAGTCCTCCAATCAATCGCAAGTTTGCAGTCTCCCATCGCTTATGTACATAGTTGCGATGGATATCAATAGCAAATAAGTTGTGATTAATATCAACTGTTTATAAAATGGCATAGGGCTTAGAAAATTATTACTCTGCATATTGTTTTCCTTCATGAATCCATGTTAAACCTTCAAGTTTCTGTCATGATAGTAGCACAATGAAAGGACATTGAGCAATTTAGATGAGCTTTTGTAGACAAAAATTTTTTTTAAATTCAATATTGACAATATAAGTACCTGAACTTGACGATGTTGAAACAATGTCTGAATTTGGTACATTTTTTATTCATCAATTTTCTAACCTTCTTGCTGTTCATGTGGATATGAGAAAATCATACTACTTGCACCACATTTCCACAATTAAATATTAATACAAAATTGATACAAGAGAAATAAATATTGTGGGATTCTCAAGGGCACACTTCACATGCAGTCATAGACAAAACCTGTTTGAATAACATCATTGAAAGCAAGCAATTATAAGCAGCAACCACATACATAAATGCTGCTGGTATCCCCCTGATATATTTCATAAAGATTATAAAGAAATCAACATAAAATGATGAGGTCGATTCCAATTTTTCAAAAAAATCTTCCTAGGAAGGCTATATTGTGTGTATTCTCATATCTATTTGAGAGAGCACATCTGTTGCAATAAAACAGTTAACCAAAGGAGTTAATGGAATAGTATGACAGTCAGAAGCAGGGAAGCTAATACTAGAGGCAACCTTTGATGACATACCTTCACTTTAGACCTGATCTCTTTGCTATGCATACTAGGTGTAATACGATCAGCTACCTCTCTCTCTCCCTACACAAACCCAGCTGTCACCTATAACTATAAACCTCTATTAATAGGACCTCAGTCTCACTGAAGGATATAACATATGTCTCAGGGAAGAAAGATCGTACTATCTTACAAGCCTTGCAAGGTTAAGGATGAGTCATTGTGCATAGGAATCAAGGGGATCATACTTTCTGCTTTTTAGAAAGAAAATATTATATCCATTTGGAGAGTTTGTAATCAAAACTATTATGTATTGGTTGGTTTAACATATTATACAAAACAACAAATTACAAATAAACCTAGAGATTACAATACATATGAAATTAGAGAATACTTACTTCAGATACCTCAATACTCCTGAAAGTTCTGGTACTGAAGTGATGTCCGTCTAGAAAGATAGAAAGAATTTAAAAAAATATAAATCACAAAAATATATTTAACAAAGGATATTCAAAATTAAAGATAACAGCAAGAGAACAAAAATTTAAAAACTCTAAGCACATTTCTGAAGGAAATATCTTTACTTGCTGATGAAATACAAATAAATTAAATATTGGTGTGAATGGAGGCAGGTGGAGGGTGGAGGTAGGAGAGGAAAGGGAGGTAGGAGAAGGAAGGAAGACAGTACACACTAAGGTACAGCTAAATTACTGTCTCATATCTGAAAGAAAGCTCTATTTTTATGGATAAAAGAGAAAAAATCCTGATTAAATGTTTTTAAAATAAGATGGATGTAAGACATCATTTTTATCTATATTTTGAATGACACTTGTTCATTNAAAACTTTTTTATATCAGAGTAAATGTTAATCTGTAAATTACATGAAATGTAAAAGGAGAAAAAAGTGGAAGAAAAATAATATTCTATGTAAACTAAGGAATACAAATTTGCAATAACATCATTTCAGATTTGACTGACTACTATCATGAAACCAATATATTTCAAACATATCCCATGAAATCAGATCTTCTATCGTGTTGTTTTGATTGATATCATTGACTTGGGGGAGGAAGGGGTAGCTCTCTGCAGTATCATTTTTCCATATTACATTCACACAGAGGCTTGCCTGCGTGGTAGTCGAGCGCTACAGTCAACAGAGATTTTGTTTGTATTGAAATTCATCATGCATCTCTATGCATGCCCCATTTAACAGAAAATGGACCGCCACCATTAAGCTTTAATCCAATCAACAATGAAGGTGATTAAAGCCAACATGATGGATAGAAAGATGGAAATCTCATACTCTAAAACCTATTATCATTATATTATTTATCAACCGCCATACAATGGATGAGCACCATGGACCATAATATTATATCAATGATCTTGACTTCGTTGTACAAACAAAGTAAAGCTTTGGTATTCCTCTACCTTTATTCAGCAATCATGATACTTTATAAATAGATTTGCAAACACATATTTTTTTACTCACAAACTGCATATTATTCATAAATACTTTATTTGTTTTCATCTACTTACAAATCAAAACACTAAATCAAGTACAATACTATCACAGATCTAGACCAAACAATTCATTCAAATTTGCTTGTTGTTATTCTATCATAACAATCTACCACAACAACAGTAAAGATTCAAGTCAGATATAAAAGAGAATTTTATTTTTTTTAAATTGTGGTAGAAAATACCTAAGGGCCTTTTTACATGTCCATATATGAAATCCTCTACAAGATTTCTCTGAACATATACAACTTAAAGGGTAAGTCCACTCCAAAAGTAATTTGCTTTTAATAGATGCAGAAAAACAAGAGAAACAGAGCCAATAAAAATGGAGTACAATTGGATAATAAATAAGGAAGTTATTTAAGGGGTATTCTTTTTAAGGTATGAAAAACTATGGAACTTAAAAAATCCCTTCACAAATTGCAAATTTGGTTATCAGTTTGTGACATCATTTCCGTACTATTCATCAATTGCGGCATATATATTTATCCCATTAATTTCCCTCTTTATTCCTCATAACTTGAATTCCCCATGCCTTTATAAATTGTATCATATTGTGTGCATGACATTTCTCAACATCTTTTATTAAATTTGAAGAATTTATACTATTTTCTGAATATTGTACATTAAAAATCATTGATTTTTATATCAATAGTTTTTCAAAATTCATTTTTTTTTATTATATAACTGAAAAATAATTACTTGATATTAGTGTATCCGCACAAAAACATATATTACTATCAATATAACAATATTTTTAGGGGGCAAATTGGTGATTCACATTATCAATGTAGAGAAACAATTAGTGGATAGTGATGCAACGACGTCAGAGACTTGTGTGTGAGTTGCAAATTTGTCTTGTGATTTTCAAAGTTTTTCATATCATTAAAAATTCATAACTTTCTTATTAGTTATCCGATTTTGCTCAAACTTTTTTGATTGTTCTGCTTCTATTGAAAGTAAGTTATTTTTGATGCCCTTTAAACTTTGAACTACTTTTTTACAAATTTATTTTGAGATAATGAAAATGCAAGATTAATTATATTTTCCTTCATTAAAATGAAAACAAAAAATGTGTTCTATGCCAGATTACAAATACTAAGTAAAACTTCTCATTCAAGACTTAAGTCTACAGTATTTAATATGAATCAAGTTATTCTGTCGCAAACAATTTCTTACAATAGAAGATATACTTTTCAATATATTTGGAGATGTAAAAGCGAATATAGATTCTTAAGAAGTATGTGTGCAGACTTCAGATGAACAAAAGATTTGACATTGCAGAATTGAAATCCTTGACTAAAGCCATCATTGAATGAAAACTGAAACAAATGATTATAGCTCCTCATAAATCAACGTGATTAGCTTTCAATAATGATTACGCCTATATTTGTCAGAATGAAGTTTATAAGTGCTTGCCAGTGACAATAACTTATAGGAACTTAGAAAATACTGTCAACTAGCTTCAAAAATCAATAGTTGATTTAAAGTCCTATCTAAAATTTCATTTTATAATTTTATAACCTCCCCTTCTAACTCTAAGGCTTATTGTCTGAATGTGCCAATGTTCATTGAAAGCTCATTGAAATGTAGTTGTGCATGATAATTAACAACTTCATTTCTGTCTGATAACAAACAATGTGATTCACTGAACAGTCCTTCTGTCAAAGGGCTTCTGACCTCTAAATAGTATGTGGTTAGAGAATCTTGTCATAATAAAGAAAGGCTGAAATCTCCTTATAAAAACATTTATCACACAGTCTACTGTGAAAAATGATTTTCAAAGTCATCAACTCTAATGTGGTCCATAAAATGACCTTATACTATCTATAAAAACGAAAACCTGTTGAAGTAATGATGTAACATCATCATGCATTTATCATTTCAATATATTTATTAAAATTAGTAGGGGCTTTGTTGTTTTTAGTTGAATACCTTCCAACATTATTTTTTTCATAAATTATTTTGTATTTGGACTGACAAGACCACATGTTTTAGAATACAAAGAAACCAAATGCTTTATGTTTAACAGCCTTACAAAATCCAAGAGCAGGCCTCAAATACAGGTACTGACTGACCGGTATGTCAGTGACAAGGCACTGCTTCCTGTGACAGGGCAAGACCTTTCAAAGGAAAGGAGTATAATTGGAATACGGATGGAGAGTGGATGTCATTACCTAAATGCTTGTGCAATGACCTTGAATCTCACCTTAAAAACTGATAATTGGTCAAGGATTGGATTAAAGTGTATCTATATCCATGAGATGGGGAAGAGTTCCCTTATTAGATTAGATTTATCAAGGTTCCTAAGCCATCAATCTACTGGATAGAGTGGGGAAGGGGGAAGGAGAAGGGGAAGGGGAAGGGTGAGGGGAAGGGGTGAGGGGAAGGGGAAGGGGTGAGGGGAAGGGGTAGGGGAAGGGGTGATGGGAAGGGGTAGGGGGAAGCAACAATGTGATACAGCTTCACTACCAACCAATGACAAAATTCCCTGCCCTGAAAGGGGACCCCCCCCCCCCCCACCCCTCCCATGTAAAACGAGAGCTATTGTACATGCAAAAGGGTCCCAAAAAGCAGAATTTGAACACATAAACAACTTGTGCACCTCCAGCAAACATGTTAACCACTATAACCCTCAAGGAACATTTGTCTAATCCAAGTCACCTAAACAAAAAAGATACAGATACCTACAAAGAGTGATTATTTTGATAAAGATGCTTGGACAGTTCAACCTGCCATATATAAAGATCCAAAGCTCTGGAGTGAGGAAACTTTTCTATATTAATACATGTAGATCTAAAGCTCTGGAGTGCGGAGACTCTTCTATATTTATACATCATTACATGTAAATCTAAAGCTCGTAAGTTGGGAGACCCTTCTATGTTTCAATATCTAAAGCTACAAAGTGTGTTGATACTTACATGTCCTGGAGATACAGTCTGTCCCTCTAATGAGACTTGAAGATTTGTAAGAGCTTTATCAATGTCATCCTGACCATCTGACGGACCATCTACTTCCTGTTGAGGCTTCTGGGATTGCATGCTCACTTGTAACTAGGATGACAATAAAAGAGAGGGAGGGAGAGAGAGAGAGAGAGAGAGAGAGAGGCCGGACACAAAAAGTGAGAGATGGATAGAGGGAGACAGAGAAGAGATGAGAAGAGAAATATCATTAAAAACATAGTAAAGGTGATTCTTACATTAATAAATTTTTGAACCCCAAACCTGCCAATTTCCTTGATCTTCGCAAATTATACATATATGTGATAAAGCCAGGGGAAAAAAATACATGGGGGCTCGGGCAAATTAGCCCCCGAAATGCACACAAAAGTCCCCAAAATTCATTAAAGAGCCCCCCAAAATTTACATACAGTTCAATGCGAAACAAATTAAAGGTGTTATTTTTATGCAAGCAAGCTTTAAAAGTAGCCCCCAAAATTGTTTTACCAGTAATATTTTTTTCCCCTGGATAAAGCGGAGGTTACCAAGGACATTTGAATGTTGTTTGTGACAAGGAAAACATTCATGGCATAGCCACCTGTCTGTAATAACAGACAAAAAGTATAGGTCTTCTATTGTTCATTGCATACATGATCATTTATGCCAAGCATATGACCTACCAACATAATTTTTTTTTTTGGGGGGTGGGAAGGGAGGAGTTCATTTTGTGGAAAATCAACCCACTCTGTGATAATCCTGATAATACAAGTAGTACCTTCATTGTTACTCTGAATTCTTGAAATTATACTAGGAAAGAGATTTGATACCATGATCAAGTTTAATAGTCAAATTCAAAGAATTAAACTGATGTTCTCTACAGTACTCATGATGCATCAAAGCACCAGTCCCAAGTAAGATTTAGTCATAACAACTAAACATTTTCAAGGACAGAAGAGTACATTTTCCTTTCCCTTCTTTCCTCCATGTTCACATCTTCACTACAGGTGAACCCTTTTTCATACAAGTAATCTGCTTACCTAAGGAACACAATGCGCTCTTAATTGGCACTGAGACAACACCACTTTATAAACACCCTTACTGTTCCCTAAGAATAGCTTTTGTCGGACAAAAATAGCGCTCAAGGATGATGATACAATTCTGGAGAGGAAATAACCCCTCAAAGCTAGTACACACTTTAAAGAGAGTCATCAGGCACCTTGTCAATGCATTGGGAACGTTAATATACATTGTTTGTATATTTTCTATTTTGCATTATTCCTTAGCAAATCGAAATCAAAGATAAATTGTTGTAAAAATACTGAATGCGTCATACATATTCAAAAGCTCTGATTCAAATTCAATTCAAATCAAATTTACCGGTAATTCAAATCTCTTAGTGTAAATCTTATTTTTCATAAACTCATATTTTATCAAAAGAAACCTAAGAAAACCTCCAACAAAGCTAGAATTTAATCAAAAATGATTCCCATTGCATTTCAATTTTTCATTGAAAGTATGTTGGGAAAATGACCTCCTTGGCAGAATAAATTTTGATACTTGACCTTTAAGTTACATTTTTCACTTTGCTGGTACCCTACCCTTGGCTAGGCTGTATACTGTGCAATCTCAGACAGAGGGAGGAGTGAAGATAGACACTGTTCCCAGCCCACACTCATAACATATGCAATCAGCCTTCATAATGAGAGTACTTGCCAGGTTTCACAATATCCTTCTAGGCTTCTACCACCTTCATAAACATTTAAAGGGAAAGTCCACCTGAACTTAAGTTGTTTTTAATAAAAGCAGAACAGTGAGAGAAACATATCAGTGAAGGTTTGACGAAAATCTGACAAAGGATACAAAAGTTATGAATTTTCAAAGTTTTAATTTTGTGACGTCACATGCGAGCTGCTCTCCTATATACGTTGTGTCCTGTATTTTCCATAAATTGCCCCCTTTTCATGGTTCTTGATGAAGGAATGGATCTATTTCATAGAGGCGTGTATAAAAGCATGTGTCTGATAATATATCGAATGTACAGGTAAAATAATTATTATTTTTCTGAGAAAATGGCAATTTGTGGAATGTACAGTACACAACGTATATAGGAGAGCAGCTCGCATGTCACGTCACAAAATTAAAACTTTGAAAATTCATAACTTTTGTATCCTTTGTCGGATTTTCGTCAAACCTTCACAGATATGTTTCTCTCACTGTTCTGCTTTTATTAAAAACAACTTAAGTTCAGGNCGAACGGTTTTCAAAATTTGTAATTCCAATCATAAATATCTTGATAATCAGACAGGCGATCGGCTTGTAAAAGTCATGGGGTTCCTGACTGACCTTAAGGTTTATAGTTATCATTGCATCATGAGCTAAATCCTGAATTTTGTTTCAGAATCTGAGACAAAGTTACCAGATCCCTTTAATGGAGTGTGTACAAAATGAAGTGGAGTTCAGATGAAATAATCTCTTTATCATCCATAAAGGCTAATCATTGCTTCTGTTACTTTCTGCCATTCAAATCAATCAAATTGGACAAGGCTACAAATACACTGTTCAAGTGGATGCATGGTTCATGGGTCCAAGTACTGCCATGACACAAATGTCCTTTGGCAAAACATTAATCTACTTTTTGCCATACTCGGCTCAGGTGATGTAAATGGGTACCTTGCAGGAATTAATTCATTGAAATGCTAGAGGCAGAGCGCCATTAATGGCAGCCATGCAAAAACAGGGGTAATAATTGTGGAGCGCCAGGAGTGTCAAGTCTGACAGACATGAGTGCTAAACAAGAACCCACTATCATTCTATCGATTTTGTATTGCTTTTCTCCAATATCTTTTTCACTGAACAAATCTAAGGCCTAGCCCCTAAAAATTAAAAAAAATATGTGAAAAAATTTGAAACATGAAATGTCTTTCTATTGTTTAACGTAATGCAACTGCATTCCATATAGTATAACTTTTGTGAGACATATTTGCAATTCTGTCATGAAAATATGGCATGTTAGTTTAGAATTCAAATTGACATGACTTACAAAAAGAAAATAATTCAATTTCTTGATTTTTTTTTTGCAGCTACTCAGGAAGAACAGTCATAGTTCATTGCGGCCAAAACAAATTAGTTCAACTGTGAACCAAAAAAAGTATTTTACAGCATGAAAGCCAGAACCCTTCAATAAAAATTAAAGAAAGGGAAAAGTGCAAAGAGAAGAGGGGGCAAATTTACAGCTAACTACAGGAAAATCTTGTTTTCTGACAGTTGGTCAAAAGAGCTGCCGTTTTTAGCGCCCAACCAAGACCACAAATATTATTGGAACAATGATTTCTCCTGCACTATGACAGGAGTGACATGAAGTTGACCCAAACCCAATTCCCATGGAATGTATTTCTTAAGATGAAGACATTTGATCTTGGTAGTGGGGCAGTCAAGGTGTTTCACAAGAAACGTAAATCACTCACAATTAGGAGGTCATGACCCTCTTCAATAGATCTACTCCCTGACTTTCTATCAAACTTCTTTCTCCTTCTTCTACCCTACCCTACCCACAGCCACATGTCTATCCTTCTTCATACAGGAAGAGCTCCCTGGGACAAGCAACCACAAATAGAAGAACGTGCAATTACAGTTATGTGTCATGTTATCATATTGTCTGTTTAAAGAGTGGCAGAAGGGTATTATACTATAACACACCGGAGTAATACCTTTCTGGATATGAACAGACAATATACATTGTAGGCCTGACTGATCTCCTTTAAATTAGCCTTTCTCAAAAAAATGAATCTAAAACTCTCTTATCTTAAAAATAATGATCTCTTGTATTATAACTAAAATGAGAACATACATTGTGCATAGTGACTGGCACTACCTAAATAACTGAAGGCCTAATCTTCTTTCCAAATGAATTTTTGTAAATTCTTTTGACAACAGAATAGTATCATTCTCTTTGAAGCAACAAGATAGGGCAAAATCAATGAATTTGAGCAATATCATGGAGGCCTATGATGTTTTGTAGTTGGCAAGAAGGATTGTGATTTTCAAACTTTGAAAATCATCAATTCCAAAGGTTCTATGGTACGTAACCATCATAAACAGGACCTTTAACAGTTGAAATAATCCTGTGTTCATCCATCATCTTATGATAATGACATTAGTATGTTTACCTGTAGAGCAGCAAACATCATCATTTCTTCATGTGTACATTCCACCTCTTCTCGAAGGATAGACCATTTAGCTTGTTCATAGATCTGGTTTATCCTCACTGAATCTGCTTTCACGTGTTTGATGTCAGTGCTACCAGGCTGAGGAAGATTGTAGAACACATAGTACTTAAAGCGCAGCATCAGTGTATCATTCTCTCGCACATCTTGCTCCATCAATGACTTGTTAGAGTCAAGCCATCTGAAAATGAAAAAAGAAACAGATATAACTCCTGTTAATGATTGATACCATACACATTTTCATTAAAAAAATCATGACAAGAGAAAGATATAACATTTCATTTAATTGAAAAGTGTAGCTGCTTCAGATTAAAATACCAATACACCATTATACATTGATGCAACTTAAGACTACAACAAATTTCATTGTAGTATTAAAAAATCACTTCAATAATTAGTTAATTAGAAATATTTATCATTATTATTAGTTTTATAAAATGCCTAATATCCCTTGTATAAAATTGCATTGTTCAAATATGCCATAAACATGACTACACCTACCTATCGCTAATAAAATGATCAGCATAGCATAGGACTCAAATAGTTCTTTTCAAATGAATTACTGTAGCATCTTTGTCAAACATACTTGAACTTTGAACAGTGTTCATGCTGTACTACCAGCTCTACAGGTAAATGAGAAGAACATACTGTATGCAGTATTGTAGCAGTTATAGCACACTTTGCTGTTTACAGGCTGTGTGATGTGTGATATTATTCACAAAATATATGTCGCACCCAAAAAAGACTGGTATACAAGAATGGAGGTCTTTTTTCGGTATACATTCTACCAAAATATGACAATTCGTAATAAGATCAATAAAGTCTTCTTTCTTTTAATTAAAAGGTAAAGAGCTGATTTACATTTTACACTACTAATTCAGTGGTGATACAGGTTTTTTACTGACGTGACTGTTCCTCTTCATGTCTTTGGTCACTTCTCATTTTCCATATCAGAATTCAGAATTAATATTCAATATCATTTCATTTTTCATCAGTATTCTATATCATGTAGCTACAATTGAAGCTGTGCAGCAAACATATTTCACCACAAGTTTGCAACGGACAAGACCGTTTGGTTGGGTCCATTCTCAACATAGTTAGGTATGCTCTCAAATGTGACCTTTGTACCAACTATCCGTATCACATACCTCACATACCATTGACCAGTCCCTTCTCATTGACTCATTTCTGACCTATTTCCACATCACAGCTAGCTAGCTCCTATCTCTTTCTCTTTCACTTGATGGCTAATTTACTGTACTATAATGGGAAGTTCACTTGCTTTGCATGAGAGATGGGAATCCCAATGATGCATTCATCAGACTTGTCCATCCATCTCTAATGTACCTTCTCCTCACATCATGTTCATTCCATTCAAACTTAAAGGTACATGTATGTGCTAGATTCCAACATTCAACATCAAATGATATTTAACCAGTCATAGCCCATACGGGTTCTACACAGCAGACTAATCCATATCCTTCGTCAATCATTTTTTTTTGTACTAAAATCTTTTAAAGACAATAACTTTATACTTTCTATACCTAATTTGGACAATAGGCCCTCAAGATTGGATTTTGTTTTCTTTCTAATTTGATCCAGTTTCCCTCAAACTTTGGTGACAGTTGAAATAACAAATGTGATATATAGTTTTTTGTAATGTATGCTTAAAAGTACAGAGGGTACATGTACCATAAAACTGTGTACTCAACCTTTCATTTAACTAAACCTACATCTTTTTAAAGAAAAAAAATAATCCAAAAGCAACAGAGTGATATGATTAGGACTTCAAAATAAGAATGGCTTTAATATTAGACTTATTGGTCTTGTACTTCAAGCAGAAAGGCCCCCATACTACCAAGTTATCTGATGCCGAACCATGTTGCAAAGTCTGAAAGAGAAATAGTTTTGTGGCCCCTCGGATAAAAATATGGAGACAGTGGCCGAATAATGTGATGTGGGTCTTCATCTCATTATCTGTTTGACTGCACTGAAACCAATATCAATGGCTTATTTTAAATCTGCATAAGAGGCAGGGTTGTCTCCCCATTCAACTATTCCTTTGATATAGAACCCAACTCATTGACTTCTAAACCCAGACCATTCATACAAAACTTTTCAATTTAAGAATAGATGCAAAACCATTTGATGTGGCAAGCTGTAGTCATGATTGTCGCTGATTTTAAGTAATTGTCTTTAGACCGTTATGATTCAGTTACAATATTTAGGCTCTTTTGAAAGCAAGACTGCATGTATATGTATGTGTCTGGATGGTGAACATCAGGTGGAAGGCCTACCCATAGATGATCTTTTCTTGAATATCGATCCAGATGGAATGGCTTAACACATCAGTTTGGGGAGGGCAACAGTATATAGAACAAATTGTAATATTATTCTCTTCTACATAAGTCAAGGATGCCAGTCAGAATTGATCAGAGGGCCTGATAATCACTTAGAATGAGCTATTTTGTACACAAAAATGCCTAAAATATGGTCTGAAAATAACTTGCCAGTGCCTGAAATCAGGCTATTGCCTGAAAATTGGCATCCCTGATAAGTTCATCGCTATTTCTTTTGAATATTCAAGATATAGATGAAGATTTAGAACACAATCTAACCAATTATTCACAAAAACAGCCTTGCAAATTTCATCTGGATGTAGAAGTAAATAGCACACGTCAATTATATCAAATCTTCAGAACTGGAAAAGAGTCTACTATCTTGTCTCCTCAATATAAACAAACAGCTGTCTCTCCTAGTCTAGCCAGCAGGCATTGCACATGTTCGATGTCTCCACAAACAGCCCATAAGGCAATAAAGAGATTGACAAATGAAATCATAAAAATATATCTTGAGGGGTCAAAAGGTAAATTCAATATTCATTCCACACATCCTTGGTACTATATTTTAGTTTTAGTTTTAGTTCATAATTCACCCTTATTGAATATTGTATTCTACAGTTGTATGACAGTCTTTTTGAAAGAGAAGATAGTTACAAAGCACTGTGAGTCATAAGAACTCCATACTATCATCAAGGGTAGGACTAAATATCTCGATTAGAAATTCCACGTTCAATGGATTTCTAGCATTTCGTTGAAATCCTCACAAGAAATCAGGTAAACACTTTACAATAATGCTTGAACTTTAACATCTCCATGGTTTCACTGCATCAAATCTTGCTATGACTGCGAATCTGTTTTCTAGAGGGTAACATGATATCTTGCACCCATCTTTAGACAAACCAGACTGTGTTATACATGTAAATACAGTCTGTCTCAAAGCTCCAGCATGAGTGTACATTAATCGCAATGTAATATTTACACATCTCCTCTACACGACATGTTTTCATTTCTGTACCACGTGTGCTTATGAACTGTACACAGACTGAACAATGTACTTCACAAACAAGTCATCATTATTTGGCACTTTGAGTAAGAAATACTGTACAAAGTCCACCTGCCTTCATGATTATATTCCTTTCTTTTCAGAATCTATTCATATCCCTAAATATAGAAATACATGATTCTCTGTGGTATGTGTTGTTTGACTAGAAAATGCAGAAGCGAATGTGAAAGTAGAGTCTTAAATGATTGATAATCACATGGTATTGTTTGTTGATTTGTGATACTGTACATTTTTAAAGCAAAGAATTAAGTAAAGCTCTACCATGTAGATCCATCATGAAAGCTTGAATAGACTCTCGGTCCTTTCTTCTTCCCTAATTCTCTTGCTAGAATTCAAATTGTCATCTGATTACTTCTACTAACTTGATCTCTCCTCATGAAATCTCAGCCTAACATATACTTGCTGTTTTCAATCTTAAGATTTTGTATACAATTTTGCATCCCCTCTTGAGCCCCTAGTTATTCATGATTTCTTAGAGCTAGAAGCTTATCATCATCACCACCATCTCCCCCTTGCACACCTACTCCAGGCTTAATCATTAAAGACACCTACTTGCTTGTGATAGAGTCATATTTTTATTTCCCGGAAATCATAATACCTATTGTTAATTTCCAGTTTACCACTATCTATCACATGGTTAGGGGGCAAACGTCATAAGTGGAAGGATTGGTTGTCTAAAATAATCAATTTGAAGTTTGTACTTTTCTTAAACGTAACAAAAAGGATGTAAAGTAGGGGTTTGTAAATGGGATAAGGAGGAAACAATATTGTTAGGCCATACAGAGAATTCTTTGATTCAGTTTTCTTAATTCAAAATTGTAAAGCTACTGATATAATATGAAGGACGTACATTCTGGTTTTAGACCATCTTGTAACACCACATGTATGAACTACACATGGGACACAAGAAGACCGTGTAGATTATATTGTACTAACCTGATTACAAATTATAGAAAACGAAACGTCCCTTGTTGGGCACTGATGACTACTACACCTGCACGCTTGAGAACATCCATGAGGTTCTAATCTAATTAATACATCCATGCTCTCATACTCAAAGTCACTTACAGGCCTGGATGAATCCCGTGACTCTACCAACCCACGCAGGAACAAGATATCATTCTATAACCCTACAAGCCACATACCCTGGGACATTCAATGTATTTCATATTTAATAACATTACAGAGAGAGATAGAGATAGATAGAGAGAGAGAGAGACGGAGACAGAGACAGAGACAGAGAGAGTGAATAACTAATTTAGATATTTCACCCGAGGTAAACCAAAGTTTCATATTAAATTACAGCTGCAATGAATCTATTCACTTCCCAAGGTAGTAATATTCTTGGTTAAGTCACTGCAGCTCTATTTCTATTCCAGCCTTACAAACATTGTGCACATGATCAGCCGAGAGGTAGATACCATTCGTTTGACATTCAGCTAATGTCCATCAAGCTAAAAAGATGATATGTAACATAAATCAATGTCTGTGACTGAAACACTGATTGCTCAACTGAATTTACAATTTGAAAGTAAATTCATTTCAACATTTAACACTGTGGAGACACCTGCCCCATTCTTTTATGCAAAGTTTTTAAACTGAAGCTTAGATAATGTTAAATCTGAATGGATGATTCTCATGAAAAATCTATTGAAACCCTTATATAGATTTATTCTCTGAGGGCCTATACTGAATGTAAAGGGATTTGCTCACAGCGTCATTTTGGACCTACATAGTACTTGTCCATCTCTTATCATTCTCTTCACACTTCATTCTTGATGAAGCCTACCAAAAATAGATCACTCATGATCCTTGCTATCAATTTCAATCAAAGCAGCCCTTTACCTAAGGGTTCTTATTGAGACAGCGAAGAGATTTCAAGCATTACTGGGTCAGTGTGTGTGGTGATGGGTCTGTTCATTAAAATGACAGGCATGCTGGATCCGAACAGGATAAAATATTGACAAAATATAACACTGAAATTGGAGAATGTAGGAATTAGCATGACATATGAAGTGAAGGGAATAAGAACATGAGCAAATACAGCTTGATACATCATGCCAATTATCCTGATGTTGGATAGAAACTGAGAGCTTCAAATACTCAACTTCCTGGAATGATACAGTTCTTAGCATGTCAAGTGAAGTTGATGGATCCTGATGTATTTGTTGGCCCCTCCTAAGTAAAATTGAGTACTATTCACCAATCTATATATAAGGATATTTCTTTCGCTACCAATAATTTTTAAAATCAGGATATCATATCAGGAAATAATACTTCGTAGTAGATCAGTGATCACACTGCCTATTTATAGTTTATTTCTTTTCTGTCCAAACATATTACATCTTTGTATGGGAAGAGTAAATGAAAAGGTTCAAGTTTTCTAACTTTTTCTTTTTTAATTGTACCTTTAAGACCTTTTACATTATGAATGAGCAGGAGTCCATACATGTAGTTGCAGTTTAACTGCAGAAATTTACTTTAATTGATTTCATCAATATTAGGAGATGGTCAAATTCTAGTATAATGAAAATACAGGGGGGGCAGAAGGATGTTAGTTACTTTGAACAAAACTCCCTTCAATCACACCATGAGTGTGATTACCAAACCTGTCTTTCTAGCTACCAATCTACATATCTCCATCCATCCATCCTCCCCCGCACAGTACCAGCCCTCATCAGCGTTAGAGCAGTCACATAGTTTTACTGTTGAAGTTGTTAGAGTGGGGGGAGATGATGACAGAGCTACATGATGGAATGACAAGAATCCTGCACATGAGATAGTTAATAAGCATCACAGTAGTCATGATAAAACACCCAGGCAGCTAGCCCCATAATTATCAATTTCTTCTTCTACAACACAGTAGCAAGGGTATGTAAGGCCAGGGACATGCACCCTGGACCAAGTTTGTATGTTTTCATATCGTGTGTTGTGATGATAATAACACATCTCTCATCTTCCAGTCTGTCAATATCTCTGAGACTGGTAAATACAAAACATTCCTGTCTTTCATGGCAGTTATTGTCACTAACTGAGAAGTAACAGTAGCCCTCCTGTATTTTTCATCAACACCCAAACTAGCTAATCGCAAAAATTCAATGCAATAGGATATTTTGGAAATTACTATATACCTGGCAAATATTTTGTCTTTGTATCATTAGGTTAATCCACAATACCTCAAGTTTGACAGCAATTTGAAACATCACACGAGAAAGAATTGCGCTTCGAAACATTGTATTAAGCGCATTATAAATGTAATGTATTATTATTATTATTATTATTATTATTATTATCATTACTATTACAAGGAAGTAAAATAGAATCACAAAGGCTTCTTACAGGGTACTTATGGACTTCATATTAATTTTTACTTTGATCAAGCTGAAATAATGTACCGGTATATGTATGGACATCTGACCTTCTAGCTAACTGGCCTCAATAAATTTAATAAAATTTGCCTTGAACTTAATTTGTATGCAAATTGTGTGTGTGTGTGTACAGACCTCCTAATGATAAACAGCTCTTTCATTAAAAGCTGGTCATACTAATAGACTATATAGACATGTGCAATTACATAAGATGGATTTAATTGGTTTTGTGAACAAGCAGAGATTGTATTAGATGAGACCACTAAAAGCAGGTTTTAGCAGTAGGTTTCTTCATACGAGTGTCAAAGATAATTGGTAATGGATCTCGGCCTATTGTGTCAAGAAAGATTATAGTGAGGAGGCCCCTGCATGAATAATGAGCTTGAAGTACATCATGCAAAGTAATCCATAACATCTCTAATATACTGAAAGTATAGCAATTACAATTATTCATTTCTTCTCCTTTTTAAAAATGAATATAAGCACAAATTGTGTCTTTGACTTCTTCTCCTTTCCCTTCCGGTACATTAGGTCAATTTTTAATGTAACAATTAACAACACTTTGAAAAAAAGGTTATTTTATAGGAAATGCTCACAACTGTCGTTTCCTTCTTCTCTTGCTTCTTGTACAAGCATACCATGTCAATGATTCAAGTATTATTTTTTACTCACTTCACTTCGTCTTCTCCATCTGTCTTCCTCCATAACCCTTGAAGTATTTCATGGGTTTATATAAGGCTTGTATGAGAGGGAATTTGAACCACGAGGGAGCAAATAAAAGCTTCTTCTTCATTTCAAGTGGATAATTAATGGTCTGTTTCCCTAAGAGGTAGCATGTTGATCATTAACCAACTAAACTGACAGACTGAATTGTTATTACATGCAGGCCTGCCTGGATTACAACTAACACTATCATTAATTAACATACTTTTTACCTTTTCTTTTCCTTAGGATGCATGGATTGACCTCTTGAGATTGGTATGAATAAATGCATCATGGTAACTTTAAGCGCAGCTTCTCTCGAAATGAAATTATATACTCCTATATATGAACACCTAAAGTATACATATTCATGTATTAAAGAGAATTGTTTCTGATCTTCTTTTAAAGAGAATTGTTTCTGATCTTCTTTTCCTGCTTATTCCCTTTCATTTCAATTCTCTTTGGTTTTTTCTTTGGGCGTATTTAAGTGGTATTATAGGAGCCTATCCTATTTTCATCCTCTCGATCTGATACGTGATTGAAACTATTCCTCAGCTCCATTTAAGGCATTTAGAGGCATTATATCATAAATTGTGGTCAAATAGTGAAATATATCCCTGTAACTACTCGTAAGAAGGGCAGTTGCTGTAATCACTGCTTTTGAACCGCAATACTTCAACAGGATATGGCAATTCTGAGCAAGTTTAACCTGCCTAAGAAGTACCAGTACCCATCATTTTCTAACATCAGTTTAAACAAAGTAAGATCAGTTGTTTGTGTTGATGGCTTCAACATGAATAAGAAGACCTATACAGGTACATGTATTCAGCCTAATAAATCCATTGTTTCCTTAGAAAATGTCATAAATTTGTTACTAACAAAAAAAGTCACTACAGCACTTTAAGTACGGTAGGTTATTAATTTATGTTTTCGAAATACTTCCTTTCAATATTTGTTTATTATTTGGGCAAATATGACCAATGACGATGCAAGCCACAAATGTAAATTAAAGAGCAATTACATCTAATTTAGTGCAATTTAGTTGTTTTCATGTATATGACCTATTTATCAATACAATAGTGCAATGTATTGACTGAAGTTCTTTCTACAGCACACTGGGTTATACATTGAAGAACACAAACAGATCAAATTTCATACAAGCAATATCACAATGGAGATGTATGCATGCCTACAACGCAAGGTCATGATAACGTAAACAGTATTCTCCACCACAACTCTCATGTTGGTATATGGGTTACAAAGAGAAAAACAATGTCTCATTCGGCGCACCAACTAAATAAATGCATTCTTCTTACTACAATGTACATGTTTTATGTACATTCAGGTCTCTTTACTGTTCACACTATCACTGTTAGATTTTAGCATAACATTTTGTACCCCATTACTTCAAGCAACAGATTGAAACTCAATCTCAGTTATGATATATAATGTTTGTTATCAAATACATAGGCCTACATGTACATGTAGAAAATTCTTTCAAATTCATTTGGGACCGGAGGTATTGTGCATAAAAAGCAACCCCCAAACCCTTACATAAGTCCATACTTCTGATTGCTTAAAAATCAATTTGCACAGCTCTTCATGCAAAAGGCATGTTCATTTCAAACATGAATTACCTCATTTTGTTTCGATGATTCTTATATATCTTGAATCCTTTATAAATATTGTCCTCATTAGTATAAATGATTACAAAGCATATAAACCTATTGGAGAAATCGTTTGTATAATCCCCTGCATTCATTGACATGCTATAATATTAGCAAAAAGTTATTAGTAACATCATTGCCAGAAACTCACATTTACCTTTACGATTTGGTTCAGTTGAAAAAAGACATATTTGGTGTTCAAGGTTCCATACCAAGGTACAAGAACAATGGTTATTTATAACAGGCTACAATCAAAGAGAACTACATGTGAATCAGTTTCTCTCCTTCCATTGTGTTTGTTTATACACCTGTACAGCTTGCTACCATGTACATGTATAGAGTACCTCATCCATACACACCATACAACCATTTACCCTATGTGCATCTAGTTTGGATCCATCATTCTCACTTGTCAAGGATAACGCTACACAAACTTGCAAAAATCAATGTTTGAAGTTTCTACCACCATCCACAATGAAATTAACTACCAGTAGGCAAAAATGATGAAAGAAGTATTCCCTCTCTAGTAAACCCAAATGTAATCATCAGCATATAATATTATCATGATCCTAAACAATCTTCAATAATTTGTCATTTAATAGCAATTGAGAAAGTATTGATTAAATATCATGAAAAAACGATTATTCTTTTCATTTCAAAATCGTATAGTCAAGGAGGCCCAATTAATTCTTTTTATTTTGTTATTTCCATTGATTTGTTCAATGGTAAGCTGTCAGTGAGTAAAATTCACTATAGAGATAATAATACACGATTATGTCCAAACTGCAAAAAAAAATTATGTGTGTTGATCTTTTTCATTTACTAATATACATTTGGTCAGAAGCTGAATCCAAAATCTGTAATTTATTTTAAAATCTCACAATTACTTCAATTAGACAATGAGAATCAACAAATAGAAGTTGCCTTCACTTAATTTGACAAAAGTCAAAGAAATAACCATCTGCAGTAGGTCTCTGAACAGGCGATTCAAAGGCTGACTCAAAAATATCCTCTTTTGTTATCCAACCACAAAATAACAAATGCAAACACGTTAGGTTGACAATTGTTGAGTTTACAGGCACTATAAATAATGCATTGTGACATTCCACTGGTGTCCCATTGATATGTGTATTTCACCTGGATACAATGGCATGCAGCAGGAAGGAAATAAGCAAAACAAACCAAAACTAATGTCACCAAACAGAATATAACCTTTCAAACTTTATTTCCACTCCAGTTTGAAATAGATTTTGCTCTTGCTCTTCCTTGTTGACTATCAGCGTGTCCACACACAAAACAATTTATCGCGAAACTCTATAAAGAATCATCGTATAAAGAATCATCGTATAAATTTCAGAGTGTCCACACACAAGAAACGTCGTCTAACTAATCGTCATTTAAATTCTAGGATGTCCACACACAGAAGAAAGTAATCCTGAAACTCTACAGCGAATGTCCTGCGGGCATGAAATAGAAGCGGGCATGAGAGGTCAGGTCTCCTTTCGCGCGAGGTCACGTTAAGCCCCGCCCAGTTAGTTACACTAGTTAGACTAGTTCCGTCCACACACAAAATGTCCGTGATTAGGCGTGATTCTTTATCGAGTTTCAGTTCGAAACGATGCCCAAACCTGCGTTTCGTTAGACTAGTTTTGTTATACGACGTATCGTTAGTGAGCGTCCACACCTACATATTACATCGTAAAACTATTGAGAAATGGTATCGCTATCGCGAAACGGTATAGCTAATCACGCCTAACCACGAAAAAATGTTGTGTGTGGACAGGGGGTAAATCATTAAACATTGGTTGTGAGGTAGTATGGTGGTTTGTGGTGTGGTATTATTTATATTGTGTTTTCACTAATTTGTGGTCATCAAGCATTACCCACCTTCCTAAACAACAAAATCCCCTCGTTTTATTTCTCTTCAAAATGAATCTCCATTCTAAACTAAAGATTAGGCTTGTGGTAAAGATTCAAAACCATACAGGAATGTGATTGTATGGGTTAACCATGGTCTAACAAACTTCCACTTCAGCTGGTCTTACTATACTAGCAAACAAACACTTATAATAATCATACTGCATTTAGAGGTGTTCAGTCCGTGGTTGAATATATTAAAACAAAATCTAATATTTTCAAGTTTTTTTTTTTTAAATGTAGAAGATGTACTCATGTTGCCTGTAGCCAACTTGTAATATTTATCTTTCAACCTGGTCGTTCCAAAGTAATACTTTCATTTCTCTTTTCAAACAGCGCACTATATGACTATTATTGAAGCAATGCATGATGTCATCAATCCACCCACACACCATACATGTACACAGTGCAGTCAGTACACCTACCATGGAAACCACCGCTGTTTATAGCAAAATGATGTAGACACCAAGAATTTCAAGCGGATGAACACTGCCACTTTCTAAACATCAATAAAAACAAGATCCAAGAGAGTGGGAGTGTCATTACACAGCCCAACCGGAAGCAGTTGTGATGTCACTGTGACTCCAGCCTACACCATCATGTGGTTTGCATAACTTCCTTAGATACACTATATTATTCATTTAAATTTTAACATAATTATGGTATTTCTTTTTATTCACCAGTTCTATTGTTTTCGTTTGTGTGGTCAGTAAATAGACAAACGTCACAATATGTTAACTTTGTATCTCCATGTACACAAACAACCACCCTTCCTGTTTTTCTGTCTACATTACACTGTTTAATTATCTTTTGATATATCATTTCTGTGCTTTTCACACTATATGTCCCTTCTCATGCAAATCTCTTCAGGTGAATCTCGCCTGAAGTGTTGAGAACAGGCTAGCACTCTAGGTGATAAAACTATATTCAGATTCATTTTGAGTGACACAAGTTTACCTTAAAACATATTTAAAGGTATTACAAAGTTTTGGGAAATTTTGAAAAATGGGTGGATAGTGATTCTTCACAATTTTGATATATTTGGACGCCCCTGTGGATGTATCAAAAGCACTAGAAATTTTAGACTCTAAAACACTTCTGCTTTCGAGAAAAATTGAATATAAAGATATATCGGTGCTCCCTATAAATGTTGATGAATTTCAAAAAGCTCCTACGGCCGTACAATGGTAGCTGCGGCCATGACAATCTCAGAATATGTAGTTGTGGTATATAATTTCCGAACGGGAATAGCTGATCGGTCGATTTTAGTCAATAATAAACATTGTTTTATAGCTTAATTAATATCTTGACCTTGAGAGGGAGCTATTCAACATAAAGTGTTTATTATTTACAGTTTCATAACTTTAGAGTCGATTTCGACCGCGACAACGATCACTGAATAATATCGGATCGCATATGCTTCGAATATGTTCATTTGAACCAAATTCATGACCCCATACCAAAACTTTGTAAATTATCTTTAACATTGCAGGTTGTATATCTCATCAAACATCAGTTATCATCATCTCATCCAGCTAGAGGCAAGCATGGGGTCACATGATCAAATGACCTTGTCAGGCCACTGTTACAATCAATTTTCTGCATCATTACTCAAACAGGGAAAAAACTAACCCTTCTCTGAGAGTAGGTTTTCATATGATGAAGTGCAAATGAGGTTAAGTCAATAAATAGACAGTTTCTTAATTAGATATACTCCGCTAGGCATGAAAGATAGTATCAACACCCAAATGCATTCCAATCATAATGATGTAAAGGTAGGAAAAAACCACAACATGTATATTTTTAATATTTTTTTTAAAATACAGATCAATGCATTTATGGATTCTTGGACTCAAAATAAAGGCTGTCTATTGTATATAGGCCAACATATAACTACATAATTATGTATGCCAAACAAAGTACCCTAATTCATCAATTTCTTGTGTACAACTATGTCTTTAATACCAGCAGGAACATTGGTTTACTACCAGCATATAAATTACTATCTATTTAATAGCCAATAGTGTCTTCTAGTTGTCCAACACAATTAACCAGTTAATAGACTTGTAATTGTCTTTGAGGATAGAGGTCAAAGGTTAATTGATAAGATGTCAATATCAGGAAATATTCAATAAGATTTAGTGGACTGTTTATCAAGCCAATATTGTGAAGTGTAAATCCTGTATCATCTCTACACATTTCCTCACTTTATTAACATAAATTAGAATAGAAAGTAATCATAAAACATGCTTACATACTCTTTAATCAGAGTTGAGGAGGATCATTGTATAGAGAACTACACATTGACCTTGTTGATCAAAATATTTTGTATGTGTATGTGACCAATATAGCATTTCTGTTTCATTGCAAATATCACATAATAATATAGAAAACTTGTTCTAAACATTGTAACATGCATGTTGATAAGACAATGATGAATTTAATGAAATCCAAACTTAACTTTAAACATGAATGAGCCCTCAAAAATCTAAATTGCATGTATCATTTTATTCATTTTTTTAACTTTTGCAGATCTAATCTTAAAGATAACTAGCCTTTACTTTTAATAGTGGGTCATAACTTTTACCATGGTACCACAGTATAGTCCCAGTGTCTCAGACAACACTTAGTGGGTCTGAACTATTAATCTCACGTACCAAGACTTTTGGCATTTGTATTTGTAAACAAGTGACTTATCTGCCTTTATTTCATATTTGATTGGATAAGACTAAGAGAGGTAACCAGTGTAAAGTGCTATCAAGCTCAACTGTTATTATCAGCAAGGGAGACAAGAGTTCAATCTGTTCTCATAATTCATCAACACACGAAGGAAGACGACATTAAGGCTATAGATGACACAAGGGGTAAAGGGGGTTTGGCAGCGTTTAATCTGTATGTTACATGTAAAGTTGGAGCCAGAATGGCATTAATTCTGTGTAAAAAGATATGGTTATTACTTATTGCCATTTTGGCTCCAAACAGATTGTAACATTACAAAAAAATGTTCTAGGAAGTCATAAGTGAACTCTTGTTTTACTAGAAAACAATATTTTGTGCAATTTACCCCTCCCCCTCCTTGGAAATGAAAACAATTAAAATACTAATTCTTTGGCATTTAAAAACAATAGTAATTGGCAAAAGGACATTTTTTTTCATTATAGGAGGCTAAAACGAGGCCTAAGGATGTACTTCTTAGAAGTATCCCTACTGTATCTTATCACAGATTGTGTGTATTCCAAAACATCCCTATTTGTTCATATTGTGGATCTTGTCACATAAGGTCTACCCTTAATTCTACATTTTTGTGGTCCATGGAATAAATGCTTTCAGAAACAGCCAGGAGTGTATCTTTTGATGTTAAGTGAATAGCCCAAGGAAATAGAGGGGGGGCACATACATGTACTACCCTCGCTTGCGTGAAGTCACCAGCAAGAAAATACATGAAAGTATGCTGATTCCACACAACAAACTATTGAAGCTATAGGCCATATTATACTGTATAGGCCCTACATGTTGGTGTTATCTTCCCCTCTTTATTCAACTATACACTAGACAGGACATGTTTTAATAACGTTATTAATAATCTTACTGGATTTTATTGAAATCTAATCATGAAGACAGTTAGGACCATATATGTGAGCCTCAATAAAACTTTGATCCTCCAGAAATTATTTTATGACTTTCATTAGTAATAAATCCATTTTTAATTTTTAAAAAAAATGCCTTGTAGAATGAATTCACATGGCCTAAAGATTAAAATCCAATTTTTCAACAACTCATCACTTTGACCTGCACATTTATGAAGCGTGGTTAAATTTATTGGCCAAGTTCCAGATGTGTAGGATAATTCCATTCCCAATCTCACTCCTCTTCTTCCTCCACCCACTCTATTGCACAGGGAATTCACCACTTGAAAAAGAAGAAAAAAGCAATTAAGGAAGTAATTTCATCATTTCATTCACATTCAACCAATTCAGTAATAATTTCTGGCATCCTTAATAGCATCCTGCTATCTGTATCAGATGACGATGACATGTTTTTTTCATGTCTTCCTTTTCTCCTTTTCCTCATGCCAAGAAGATCGAGAACCTTTACTACATTCACAGCACCCCTGGAGATGGGATGTCTATAGTACCAAGTTCAAACGGTCAAAGGGTTGCCTTCTAAACTGAGACAAATGTACATGTAGAATATAACAGAAGTGATTTATGACAGTTACTGTATAGTATAGTATGTTAGTCTGCTTACATGTACTGTACAGACAGTGTGTGTTTTGTGGTTTCATGCATACCTTGCAGGTCATATCACGCATCAATGATAACATAATAGTTATAATGTTGTGTATATCAATAGAAGTTCTGTCTAGTCTATGGATAGAATACATTTGTTTGGGAGTGGTGTAATGATGAATGTTTTAAAGCATTGTTACATTGCATACAGACAAACAGCACTGATTGACTTTACTCAATCAAAATCATTGCCTTCATCCAAGGTATTAGTAAAGGTGTTGGATCTAAACCACATACCCAGTAACTCAATGAAAAATTAATTGCATTTTCCCCACAAATTTTGGTTACATAAAAGAGTCACTTTGTATGGGATTCCTTTGCAAATAATACAACAAAAGTCAATAATGAAATGAAGGATGGTTCACTTATACATGTACATTTAATACAATTCACTAATTTCACTTGTCAATATAAAGACTTCATGTGCCTTTTCATGAGAATACGCCTACATCACCATTATTCATTTTACTCATTTCTGATCAGAGAGTTCCGTGTCTTGTAGAAAGACTATATTCAGGTGAAGATTGACGTTTCTGCTTATCTTTTCTTTCAAGAGGAGATTGATTAGAATTATCTACCAGAAAGGAGAGGCCCATTACCAATAACATATTGCTAGCTAGGTATCTAAACACAGACATCTGCCATGGTATTAGATGTCTGCAAAAGAAAGGCTTACATTTTGTGACAATGTCAAGTGATATCTCATTCCTAGATTGCATGAATTACTATGGATCCCATCATCTTCCAAAGAGGAGTGGTAAGTCACTGCCCCGGCCCATCCGTCTCCCAGTGACTATGCAGTGACTATGCAGTGACTATGCAGTGACTATGCAGTGACTATGAAGTGACTATGCAGTGACTGTGGATTTGCGATTTATGTATACCTTATATGAAATACAATGAATTTAAAGAAATTACGTTCCTGTGGTTTATTTGAATATTCACCACCATTAGTATATTTGGTCAAACTGAGATAATTCTGTTTCATACAGATATCTTTCCATATATACCACATATGATTTTTTTGCATGTATGAACAAGATGATTATTAGCAATTAGAAGAACATTTATACTTACACTACTACATGTAGCTTTAGGAGCTTTATTTTATTCCAAGAATGATTTTAAGTAAAAATTTCAGTTTGCCCAAGCAGCCCAACTATAGACATATTCCAAGTTTCAAAATGTTCTAAACATTCACAGAATCATTCATTTATCTGAACTTGTTTTATTTTCTGAAGTATTCCAAACCAGACTATTTATCGTATATATTTCACAGACATATAATATCTACATGTATGTTGTGTAAGATTCTGCATTGTATCATTATCATTGCAACATTCAGCTCATACTCCACTCAATAACTTTCAAATCACATATCAATCTAATGGTAGAAGGATGCATCACTGGGACTAGTGATCATCCAAATCCCATTCACTTTCAAGGCCTCGGTTATATAAGGCCCATCTTCACTATCTAGAGATTGCCAAATATCCAGCTATTTGAACTATCCCGATCCAAAACTATCCAGCTATTTACGTCTTCATTAGACCGAAGTAGCAAATTAGCTGGATAGTTGGTCGGGATAATATCCCAAGATATCTCGGTCTAGTTTGCAAAATATCCCACTATTTCCGAACTAGCAGGATAGTTTGCGACCGTCATCATTAGACCGAAGTACGGAGTCAAATATCCCGATCCCATCATGCACAACGATTCCGGTTCACACATGCAATCTACATGTATACCGCTCAGCGCGCTAGTACAACCACTGACCTCGAGTAAACACGGAAAACCGCAAACTAGACCGAGATATCTTGGGATATTATCCCGACCAATT
Source organism: Hemicentrotus pulcherrimus (assembly GCA_003118195.1). Taxonomy (NCBI): domain Eukaryota; kingdom Metazoa; phylum Echinodermata; class Echinoidea; order Camarodonta; family Strongylocentrotidae; genus Hemicentrotus; species Hemicentrotus pulcherrimus. The sequence continues at coordinate 120,177 of BEXV01001018.1, forward strand.
ATCCAACTAATTTGCTACTTCGGTCTAGTGAAGACGCAAATAGCTGGATAGCTTTCGATCCGGATAGTTCAAAATAGCTGGATATTTGGCAATCTCGAGATAGTGCAGACACGCCTATAGATGAAACAGATTTTGAGAACATTAACGGGATCTCACTGTATTTATAAAAGAAATTGAGTGAGGGAGAAAATGGAGGGAGTCTCTTGTTGCAATTCTGACCACTGACCCATGAAATAGGACATGGTCTAGTGCTCAGGGACATCATACATGATATGATAAGAATCTAGGTTGATATGGACTTCAATGAAGTGACACATTCAATATTTCAAGAAAACTAGACAGTAACCCCTTACCCCCCCCCCCCCCCCTTTTANCACCACCACCAAAAAAATAAGTTGTTGTGCTTAGTTAACTCAGTGTTTTGCTTACAATGAAATAGAAAAATGAATGAATGAACAATGCTGCTATCCCCTCCCACAAAAAAGTATAATATCATTTATACTCTAAACCGTATTCTTTGTATGAAAACATTATAATTTGGTTACTGTGAATGAGCTTCAATTTAAAAGATAACTGATAAGGGTAGTGTGGCATATGCTCAGTAAGTCCCAGGTCAGTTCCTGCCCTAGATATATCAACCCATTCTACTGAATAACAACTCTCTCTCTCTCTCTCTCTCTCTCTCTCTCTGCCTCTCTATCTCTCTCTCTCAATACTATTGTAAAATGACTCACTCTCTCTCTCTCTCTCTCTCTCTCTAAAACCAGCCCTCCCGAATCCCCATCTTAAATTGGCAGACTGTTTATGTACCAAAGGCAAAGTAGGTCCTTAACTGCTTAAGATGCATATCAATTAAAAGACTGGAGGGAGAGCCTGTAGGCAGATAAACATAACCAATCGCTTTTCAGTAATCACCTAGCGAGGTCACATCGAGTCACCAAATCAAGACTTCCAGACAGAACTAATGTACTATTGAGCCCAATGGATTTCAGATGCAACTGTCAGAAACCAGTTTTGAGATGCTGTTTACAAAAATTTCATGGGAATTTCAGTAACCATAAAGCTAAAGGCAGTAGGTATGCATCTGTCAAAATTAGATTTTTTATTGTTTACATCCTTTCCACAGGAAATAAACTTGGCCAAATTGGTCTGTTTTTGCAGACATCTTTATTCTGACCCACATGTACGTCAACTACCAGCCACTACTAGCAATAATCATCTATTGGATGTCATAAAAGGTCGCCATTGTATATAGGAGTGTCTGCTTAAGATGGCTCCATCATTTCTCAACATCCCAATGCCAAAAGAGCATCTGGTAGAGATCCAAACCTTCAACGCACAATGTCTCTTGCAGCCTTTTCACACATAGCTAAAATTCTATAAAAATGATAAGTAAAAGCGTGTTTGAAACGTGTTTAAACTAAATCACAAGCCTTTCACACACAAATAGTTTGTTGCAATCGTTAATCGTTTCATGATCAACTACTGCTCCTAAAATGCGCAGTAGTGCCATTGCGCATTGAAGGTCAGGTTCTCTTCTTTTATCTCCATGGTCAGGTCATATAAAACAGAGCGGTCGCTCCATCCAGTTTAAACACGTTTAAACACAAAAAACCTTTCACACACAAAATGTCAAGCTCTCTAGATATGAACTTCGTATCGGCAACCTGCTTTTAGGGGCGTATGCATCGCGACTTCGTATCTATCCTAACATCTCTAGATACGATGAATTTTAGCTGTGTGTGAAAAGGCTGTATATCATGTAGACAAGCTTTTCTTCTAGTCCTACATGTACATTCAGTTTATTGTCACACAGGGATAAGTTGAATGTTGAAAATAGAAGGCATTTTAAAGAATAATAAACTTTAGTTTGTTGAGCAAGATGTTGAACATAAAATCATGAGCAAACCATTTGATAATCAACTATAATTATGTGTGGCTTCGATTACAACTCACTTGGTCGGCCTCAGATATGAATTCCCTGCATAAATCTGATTTTAACTTCTCTGTAACTTTGAGCCCTTGATAATTGTTTCTCATATCATATTTTCTAAAGAGGAAATCCTTAATTATTCATGCCGCGATGTTTGTTTTCGAAGCAGTAGAAAGAATCTCAACCACTCGCAACATTTGTGATAGCTCCATAAAAGCAAAATCTTGAGGTTTGAACAGTATGCAATCAAGATGTAGCTACCCTCTTAATATCATCCCCAGCCATTCTTCTGTTCATACATGCATGCTGATAAGGTTCATGATCTAGTCATGTTCAGAAATGTTGTGAAACATTATAACATTCCAGGTGTTACTTCAAGAGTGATATAGTGGAGGACTTGAGGATGATTTGCGGTGTAACCTTCCCTGGATCATCTCCCTAGACATGGCAAGCCTTGAGACCATCCTGTTCAAATCTCACTGGATTTCAAGCTCTATTTCATACACCAATTCCCATTCTCTCCACACAAACAAACATAATAGCATCACGATATGGTATGTGAAATCTGAGTAGACTTGTGGGCATATATGTTGTGAGAGTTATCAGCAGTTGCAGCGCGCACACTATGAGCTGTACAGACAAGATTGCCTTCATGTAGGCAAATATACTCCATAATAAATCCTGATCAAGATCAAACCAATAATGTCTGGATGAAAAAAAGATAATAACTTATTATCAGTATTTGTAAAATGCTTGAAAACTTTTTATTCTGTGTTCCATCATTTGCTTTACTAGATGTAGGCCTAAGCTATGAAGTATAACCTATCTTTTTACTTTCTTTTTAGAGGTTATCATCTCTGTAAATATGTAGGCCTATTAGAATTCAATGGTATATCTGTTTCACTATTTCCTTTGTTATTACTTTTATCCTTAATCTCAGGTTATCCTTTTTAGTACGTATTCTATTGAATATTCTATCAATGTTTTCATCTTTTATCTCTTCTTTACTTATAAACCTTTGAATACAATTCATTCTCTTGAATCTCAATCTCCAAATCTTGATTTATGAACAACATGTGTTGAGTTCAGCCAAGCATCTATTCTCAGCATTCATAATGAATTCTTCTCCACACCTTACTCAGGTCCGTACTCCCAACTCAATATGGGCTGACTGCAATGACTGTAACTCAGCACTATCCAAATTCAAACCAAATGTAACATTAGAAGTCTCTATAGACATCCACTGAAAGTGAAGGCCAAAACAAACAGAACAACATTCATGCAATGAACTTGAACTGAGACTGTAATGCAGGGGGATTGACCTCTAGATTAACCTGTTCCTATATTTCAAATGCTGGGCGTCACTGCCACAATTTTGGCAAATCTTTCAGCGGCTTTATAAGCTTTTGTTCCTGGTTAACAGATGAAAGGACTACGTAGCTCTCATGCATGATTCTCTCTGAAGGCTGTAAGTTGAACTGTTATAGAAGCCAGGATGAAAAGTGCCATTGCTTGTCTATACGAAAGGTCTCCTGCATTCTTCAACTGTTTCACAGGACTTCAGTCATGTGCTGTGTGTAATGTGATTTAATGCTTCAGGGAGTCTCACAATTTTTTTTTTTTAATTCTTCTGTGCACATGTATTGACATCACAGACTGTCATTTTCATAAATGTTTATGCCATCACATACCTTATCATGAAACATGACATGAATTTTAGTACAAGAGGTTATAGGTCAACAAAGACTTGATAAAGACCCCTAGTCTATCATCCAAACTTTCACTGAGCTACTCACCCTGCATTCATAGAAGCCTTATCTCTGTAAGATGTAGGTCTGATGAGACCGTCAAAAGCCTCCCTACTAGGCCTATGCGGACTGTTCACCAGCGATGTATTCAAGTTCTCAATGCTCCCAGAGTAGTTAGATCCAGAGCTGTAGCCAGGATTCCCATTCTGTCCTGGTGTCCTGTAGTTTCCTGGAGAAGGTTTCCTTGTTGGGGTTGTAGGCCCAATACCATCCAGGCTTCCTATTGATGCTGCCTCGTTGCTGTTGCTAGATGCCATCGAATCACGGTCTCCACGTTGTTTCTTCTTACGTCCTGTTCCTGTTCCTGCGGACTTTCCATTTTGCTTGGAACCCTTCTCTGGTTTGCGAAGCACTGACAGTTCTTCAGCATGATTGATACCTGTGTCAATTAATGTTATCAAATTTTAAAAAATCAATTTCAATAGGGCCTACATGTACATGTAAGGAACATCACTTTTACAACTATGCCTAATTATCTTCTTAATTTCATGTACATGTATGTCTTGCACAATTTTCTTTATAAATACTAGAAAATTTATGAGAAGAGTTTTGCCATATAATAAGCATGCAAAATATTATATATAAAGGTCATTCCAAATCTCTTTCTTACCTAACTCATTGCAGACTTCTTGCACAGCAAAGACGACATTCTTGGAGAAGTTGACCCTACGGTCAATGAGTTGCATATCAGGTAGCTGTAGTCTGAGGGTCTTATGGCAGGGGGTGAAGTGAAGTTTGGTACCAGCCTGAACACGATAGTTATTAAGGGTCAATCTGGTCTTCTGCAACCACATCTTCTTCTGTTCCCACCACACCATGTGGTCTGACCAGTCGATCTGCACACCTGTAGAGTACGGATATAAGGAATGGGTGTGGTTAGCAAACATCCTTTGGTCTAGACTAGTAACATATAGACTGGTATAGAATTCCTTTCAATTTAAAGACAATGTCAAAGTAGATTCTGCACTTGTGGACTTAATCTGCAAATCCCTTGAAGAAAACCTCTGAAAAAGAAATAACTACTGTTAAACTATTCTAGGACATACATGTAGTAAGTAGTAAGTACATCATAACATTCTAAATTACCATTCTACACAACGATTATGTTTAAAGTAAGCATTCATATGAGGAACATATTGCCAACCAAACCTTTGCCTGGATACTGTAGCCTATTTTTAATGTCAACCTTCACAAAATGAACAAAGTGAGTTTAACTAGAAATAATTTTGGTCAGATAATAATCATTTTCCCTCATGTTGAATCTAGTTAAATGAGTATCCATTCACAAATGGTAGCTCATCAAATCATTAGCCAAATACAAGGCCTATTCTAAAACAGGCTCAAGCATACTGTGCAAGAAGAAAATAAATGTTAGCTGTTATTTGTTGTACCAGCTTTGAATGCAATTCATATCATATACGGGGTAACTAAAATCTATGGTGTGTTTCAGCTGGCTTGTGAAAAACAAAGGCAAACAAAAATTCTATTAATTCAATCATTTATAAATAAGCCTTTTGTGAAAGCTAAACAAAATACAATTTCCGTCCTGTTGAAGGATAGCACAGTGAGTTAATCCACACATATACTCTCTCATTTTTTTTTTCAAACACACAATTGTAAAAAATCAAATGAAATTTGAGCATCATGGACATGTGCATTGTGCAACTGTACTCCTCAATCTTCCAATCTACATGTATAACAAATAATTTTTATGATCCCTCAAAGAATGTCAATCTCCCATACAAAACTCTCATCAAAAGTCATCTCATAAACACTGAAGAAATAAATGGTCAACCTAAGATTTAATCACTATCTTTCTACTGATATTAAATCTTATGAAAATAAACAGCATGAAACAAAACAGCCACAATGGTAGTAAGAGCAAAGTAATAAAATCTTATCGAGAAGTAATATCAGCTGCAGAGAGTACCTTGCAAAAATTATGTATTCTAATAAAAACACCTAAGTATGTCTGTTACAGAAATACATTTACAGAAATGTATGCTCTACATGCATGTACATGTAGGCTACCGGTACTGTAATAATCCACACCCACATAATGGAGTACCTGAAATTCATTTTCAAAAAATTCAAGAGGGCACCATGAAGGCTTGCCTATACTATACATGTAGCTTGGTTCATGAATGTCAATACATTATACACTGTAGCAGGTTTAACAGATTTGTCCAATTCATCATAGGGATTAACCTTTACTGAAAGGCAAATACAAATCAGAGTTTGCTTATTACAGTAATCGCTAACACGTACATGTAGAGAGGGGAGCTGAGAGATGATTAATTGCACAGAGAAATTGTGCTTTTGTTAAAAAAAGGCAGAATATATGTACATGAAGCACTTCAGCTCATACATTCACAATAAGGAATTACTACATGTACATGTAAAGAGAATACATACTTATCGCATTCCAAATACATTTGTAATAATTTATAATGTTGACATACAGTACATGTATAAGCACCTATCTCTTCAGACATATACTGTAATACTAGGGACTTTTAGATTAGCGTGGACTGATACGTGTGACGTCCATTCAAGGCAGTGCTTTATAAGGACGTCAACCGTAGCAATCCACATTGTCTTCGTGCAAATCTAAAAGTCCCTAATGTAAACTTCTTTAAGAATTAGATAATATACAAATTTGGGGATTCTGATCTCTTAATACAGCATTCATACTATTCACATTTTAAACTATTCAGGATTTGTTGTGAAGGAATTGTAAAAAGATGAGAAATGTTGAGCTTTGTTCATTCTACAATAACCAAGGTTTATCTAAAGAGGTACAAACCTAATATTCAATTGTCAAAGCATCATTCTCTTTAAAAAGTTATTGCCCACAGCATTGCTACACAAACAGAGCGATTGCACAGTTTAGATTTAAAGATCATACATTAATCTAATGAAACAGATAAGTCTTATTCAGCGTGTCCACACACAAAACAATTTATCACGAAACTCTATAACGAAAAGTAGTATAAAGAATCATCGTATAAATTTCAGAGTGTCCACATACAGAAGAAAGTAATCCTGAAACTCTACAGCGAAATGTCGTATAGGTGCGCAGTTTGCTACTGCGGTCATGAAATGGAAGCAGAGATGAGAGGTCAGGTCTCCTTTCGCGCGAGGTCACGTTAAGCCCCACCCAGTTAGTTACACTAGTTATGTCCACACACAACACCTTCTGTGATTAGGCGTGATTCTTTATTGAGTTTCAGTTCGAAACGATGCCCAAACCTGCGTTTCGTTAGACTAGTTTAGTTATACGACGTATCTTTAGTGAGCGTCCACACACACATATTTCATCATAAAACTATCGCGAAAGGGTATCACTATCGCGAAACGGTACAACTAATCACGCCTAATGTTGTGTGTGAACAGGGGGAAAATCTTGATATAGAAAATGGGCCATCAATCACATGATGTATCAGGTGGGAAGTTACCTAGCAAATAATTGTAATGTGAGATTGTTTCTCTCTGGAGGATGATCCATATCTGTTTAGCTGGCATTAGTGGCAATGTGTTGTAACACAAATATCCCACCTCATGATCAACATGTGACCTAGTCAGCTCAATATCAACTTCATTTGATAAATCTACAATTTCTCTTGTGAAGTTCCTACTGGTAAGATTAAGGAAGTCCTGTGATCGTTATTCTCCCATTTTAAAAATCCTTTACATTGTATATATTCACAACATATTTGGGTTTTTTTACTCCATTTTCAACAAAATCTAAGGTACTTACATTGTATATTCCTTTCTTTCAAAAGTTGTTTTCCTTTCTCTTTGTCTGAATCTACATGAAGGTAATACTATTTGATGAATAGGCCTGAATGGTTTTGTGTGAACATAAATATTTATATTTCTTTGAAAAGAAAATATGGGCTTACAAGAATCTCGGTCTAAAATGTTATGTTCTACATTAATGAGGCTACAGTGCATATCATATTTAAAATGATTGACTGAGAACGGTAGTTTAACCCCTTTAAAGCAGCAGGTATGACCTGAAGAAACCCCCTCCCTGCAGAGAGTCAGCCTAGCTATGTATGGTCATCAGAGGTCTTTAGGGGGCAAGAGATGGTATGCATTGCTGGTGTGTGTGGTGTGCTGCAGAACAAACATCTCGGTCAAGGCTTTTAGAGTCTGCTACAGTATGCGCCTGTCTACAGCACAAGCACATCAGTCCCATACATGTGTAATAGTTGCAGTTAGGTCGTGTTCAAACTTAACATTCATCGAGTTGTTTGACTAACTGAAATCATACATTTTATCATCTTTACAGGCTGTAAGTGTAAGCTAGCAAATGTAGAGCGGTCTTAATTTAAAGCTTAAGAGTCCCATGCATCATAAAATTGTAAGTGGGCCTACAAATACAGCATTAATTATTTCTAATCAATATTTCCCATCAAGAAATTTACATTTGATTTCTCCTTGTTGAATTATGTACATAAAATTTGACCTCATGGTAAGACTTAATATGCTAAACATATTAAAGATGACTCATTTATCTCACTAAAATATAGTCAAGTACATCATGTGTAAGCTGCAGAGAAAATCATAACAATAACTGTAAGGACATACATGTAGCATCATCTTCAAATGTGAATAGGAAACCTTGCGGAGGGAGCATATGCCTACCATCTGCAAAAGAGATCTAGACAACGAATTTCATATCCCTTCATTTATTGAAAAGGCATATCATTGGCAGGCCAGGGGCAGCGATGACTAAGATATATGTTGTGCAATGAAATGGTAGATTGCCTTGAAACAAGAAGAGGAGTATTGCAATCTCTACTCGAGAAATATACATGTACATGTAGAATGAATGAGTGAGGGTATGCAGCTTGTAGTCTGCAATGGTAATCCATGACTTACATGTATACACATCACAAGTGATCCACACAAGGATTACCACAAATCTTTTAGTCACCCTCAAAAAACGAATATTTTAATGCTATGAACTAGTATAATAATGCATAGCAGGGGATGTACACACTGTAAATGTCTTTATCAGAAACATGGAATACTTTTTGAATAATTGTTGCCTTGTTGATGGCTAAGGAATGTAAAGAGCACTTGTTTACATATCATAAGGTCAACATACTACTGTACATGTTGTATTACACAGAAGTTCCAGGCAGGGCTGTATTGAATCAACTTTGTACTGATAACAATGAGAGATGGAACAACTATTAAACCCATCATCAGATTACCGTGACTTTTGTAGGCATCCCTCCAATATCAGTGTACTGCATTTTAGGTCTGCGACAAGTAGTTGAATGCTCGAGTACACGCACTGTTGACAACTACTCCAGTATGATTTCTAGTACTCTAATATTCAGCAAAAAAAAAAAAAAAATCCTGGTCACCTACATGTACATGTAGCACTGTCCAGGGGCCCCGTTTCCTAAAACTTGATATCAATAACAAGCTACAAATTACTGTTATAAGCTACTGATATCATGGCATGTGATTGGCTGAGAGCAAATTTGTCATAGAAATTTAGCATTTGTTATTGATAAAAAGTTTTACGAAACGGGCCACTGGCAGACGCTTACCCATGCCAGGGAGAGTGCCTGCCACTGGCATGGTACCATTGGTAAAAATGTTTCCCAGCTCAATCACTTTCAAACTCACTACTCAGAAACGAAACTGGGACCAAATGTCCGGATTTCTGTTTTGACTCGGAGGAAAATGAATTATTATGCCATCTTTGGTTTTTAAAACAGCATTGTTTACTGTTATTATTATTATTATTAAATCGGCGCCTTCAACTGCAACTCGGGCAACCTGGGATACTTCCTGTGGTATGGTGGTGGCAAAAAATAAAAAATAATTTCAAAAAAAAAACAAACAAACAAACATGGCGTTCGAAGATCCGAGTATTCGCTTGTAAGCCTGGGAGTGTACTCGGGTACCTCATTACACGGTTGTGCACAGCCTTACTGCATTTGCATATCTGAAATCTTCATCAACTAAGTAAGAGACATTTTTACTAAATGACATGACCATATCCATGGCTAAACCTAAGGACTACACAAGTAACATCTTCCTTATTATCACAGGATGGAAATATATGCCTCACTAATTATTTTCATTTTTAAATATCGATCCAAACTGTTCATAGTATTAGGAAAGGCCGTTATCATTATTCGTATTAAAAAACATCAGCATAAATACATTTGTGAGCCTACAAATGGAAGCCGTTATTTTGTACGTATTTAGTATATTCCTAATGAGGGGACTGATGATTTGGGGTAGCATGAGCACTTTTAACAATTTCAATTTTTGTTTCTTCTAATAGTTTTTGTGATTAGCCTATCCTGTGGCTATAAAACACAAATTCTGATCATGAACTTGATTTACCCTTCCAGAATCAATGGTTTCCTCATCTATTTTGCTGATAAAATGGGTTAGAATTCTTTCACTATTGATCATGACATACATTATCCTGCAGTAATGTTCAGGTGAGTAACCTGGGCAATAGATTAGCTCCAAGCACCAAGCAAATGCCCAATAGGCCTACCAATACATCTACGACTTCCATCTACACGTCACTTTGTTGTGGGTACCGTATAAAAGTATTTGGGGATATTGCTAAGATTAACTTCAATCTACTGACTTTCACATAATAAACACATAATCATTTAAATATCTTCATGTAAATGTAGGTTAATACAATTATCTTCATGTACCTACCTTGTACATGTCTTTTATTTGAAATTGCCTTTTTAATCAATGGATTTTGTTGTTGTTGCTGTTCCTGTTAGTGTTCCTATTAGTGTTCCTGTTATTCTTCTTGCTATTTAAAGATAGAACCTTCTTAAACATTGTTCCATCATAGTGATACAGTCTTTGAACAGTTTGAAGGAAAGAAATTAAAAGATGAAGAACTGATCGATATGACATAATGACATGGGTCTGAGATATGATTCTATCCCTTCTCACATACCATTCGTGCTATCATCATCATTAGGGGTAGGTTAGTTACCCTGTTGTGGCCTATAATATTCACCTCACATCATAGCAGATTAAGCCCTTGACCTTTTCTGCAAACCAATGACCAGGCCAGTCATCATGTGAACCATGAAGGTAAAGTGTAGGGCTTCATTCACCCCCCCCCCCCTTTCCACATTTGAACATGAAAAGTCATACCTCATACATAACTCTGAAAGTAAAACACAATGCCAGATAAGAAATCATCAACATTTTCACGCATGAACGTTTGTACATTGACACTTACAATGTATAAAGGCAAACAGATTGAAGAATCAATTAGTATGAAAATTATAACTTGAACATTTTTCTGATTAGTTTTTAGATTTTTAGATTTTGTTCAAATTTATGTGAGGGGGGGGGGTATTTATTTTTACTTTTTATTTATATAAAAATAATCCTTTTGACGAGTGCTAATCATTTTAATCTGCTTTCATAACACATCTCAGCAATTCACTCTGTGTATAGGCTGAGCACCAGCAGATGGATAATCACATTAATTCAATGTCAGAATATCCATTGTAACTTTAAATCAGATTTGCGCTTACAAACAAGGAACTAT
>BEXV01001019.1:0-15641 GCA_003118195.1 Hemicentrotus pulcherrimus
ATTGCCCCTGACTCCCGTCGGGTGATTTGGAAGGGAACGTGGGCACAGAAGCTCACGCATGCGCAGGGGATAAATATGACGTAACGCGTCGTAGCGCACGTCGGGTGCCTAAAATCGAAAGCTCGCTATTACTGCGCGTGAGAACGCATTCTTTCCGTCAGAGTGTGTGTCTCTTCCCCCTTCTTCTTCTTCTTCCCCCCCCCCTCTCTCTCTCTTTCTCTCTCGCATTCCCTCCCCCTTTGTCTTCTCTTTGACCTGTTCTCCGATATGTCTTTCTCTCTCTACCTCTCTCTTCCTCTTTCCCTCGCTCTCGTTTTTGTTCAGATTCCCCATGCAGTTATCTCTTTCACTTTATTACCTGAACTCCATCTTCCCGTCAACCATCCTACCCAGCTGATTGTATTCTTCTTTAAAGAATACCTTTCACTACATATCTAGCTTACCAATACAACCAGGGCCTTGTATTTAAAAGAGTTGCGATTGATTCAAAATTTCAAATCAATCGCAACATTTATCGCAACCGTGTACTTCAGAGATAGGGGTTGCGATTAATCTCAAGTTGCGATTAATCAGAATCAATCGCAAGACTTTAAAAGACGGGGCCCTGCATATCTCTATAAATATACTCTTAAATCGATGGAAATGGTTTGTATCAAAAGCATTTATCAATATATGCACATACTATATTAAATACGAATCGTACGACATTAGTCACCATCAACGCGACAACTGCAAGTTTTACAAGCTTAACATTTTCTTCAATAAGCACAGCACCAATATATACTAAAAGCCATACAATATTATAATGTTTTATCACGAAGAATATTCAAGATTTGTTTAGAGTTTTGGTTCCCTAATATTTTGTTATTCGATCACTTCATGATGGGGGGGGGGGGGGGGGNGGGGGTTATTGAGGAGGTTGAATTGTTTAATACATGGTCTTTCTCGAGCAGTAGCTCGAGAAAGAACCTGGTTTTTGTCGTATCTTGGTCAACTACACTATTTTCATTATATACATCAACAAGAATATTGTCACTGTTTTTTCCAACTGCAAATAATTACTTAAACCTAAGTCATTTAAAATGGAATGTGCAGAATGATTTTCACGCCAAATGTATTGTAATTCTTTGTATTCCTATCCACACGAAAACAGCTTATAAAAGTAAATGGCTCAATTAATATGACATTTGGTATTTCGTTATGTAGATTCATGCAGAAACGAAAAAATATTAATCTTGAACAGGAAAATCTTACTGCAATTTAAAAATGCTATTGTCATTACAGTCGATTTGTTTAAAGTCAGATACATTCAGTAATATCTTTAAATATCAAACAAGCGTACAGAGTGAATTTTAAAGTCAGCCTCTTTAAATATATGATTATGATGACAGTCATGTGCGTTAGCAAATTAGAATACTTTCATTGCATAATCTATAGGAGTTCTAAAATTAATGTAAAATCGAGTAATGTTGCTGACTGCGTGTTTTTAATATAATTGCTACAGGTTCGTAAAGCGCAAAAGAACCATATTACATTTGTCAGATTAACGAATCTCCTGGATAATAAATAATATTTCATTTTAGGAATTCCGGACCTTTAGACAAAGTTGCCTTCAAAAAAATTACAGTTTGGACTTCATAATGATAACAATGATTATAATTTAATTTATATAAAGCATCAGATATTGTAAATAACGAAGCTTCAAGTTATTTCAGTTCGGAGAAATGGACCCCTGATAAAAGTTTGTTCTTGTTCAGCGGGTACTTAAAAACCTTCTAGCTCTCGGTATACAAAATCATGTTTATATGGTTTATGCCTATATACATCAAATCAATAAAAGGTTTTATTCAAACATGTATCGCAGCGAGTGACTGAATTGCACATGTGTATACATATTTTGAGCTAAATTCAACAGAATAAATCTATATGTTTCGCATGAAATGTAACCACAATCTACACTTTAGCATAAGACAGCTTAAAATTGATTAAATCGAATCATACACTAAAAAATAACAGCGGACATATATAACATATCCTTTAAAATGTCACAAGAATCCAGGTTGATTGCCCTGTAGAATTACAGCATCCCAAACTTTAAAAACGTAAATCCTATCAGTAAAAATGTCATTATCAAAAAAATTGCATTTTGTGACTTTAACATTCATGAGCATAAAACAGTATAAATAAATATTTAAAAAACTATTCAAAAACTATTCTCATGGCTCACAATGGACGTACATGTATGCTTGTATTGTATATGGACACCGATGAGAGATAAATTAATGTCTGTCTTATTTTATATGACCAAACGTGAGTGAATGAATTGAATTTCAGCATTGTAATTTTGTTCTGCACATTAAGTTAATGCAATATTTGTAAGACTTTGAATAACTCGAGGAAATGTATGACCATGATAACACTTTTTAGCTAATTCTACATTTCAGAAACAATCTTTCGACGACACCGCATGGTCACAGCCGGCAAAGACACATCGAAGTCGGTGATGCAGCTATTCAGCTATATTTCACGCTCAAGGATAACAAGATGCTGCCGATGCCGTCCAGGAAGCCATTCACCGATGACCGTTGTCGGTGATGTCCGGTTTTCTGACATCATCCACTGAGTGATATTGTTCAGTTTCTGTGAAAACAATCTGATGTCAAATTTCACCGTCTTCGTTGTTCTCCTCGACGAGGAAGAGATCATGCGATGTGTTTGTCCAAACGTTTTTATTTCGAAATCATTTGATGTACATGATGTCATCTATGGTCTTGAAGGTGGACCATCGAGGAGGTGAGGTGACGTCATGATGCCGATGGATTATCTGATGTTTCATGGGCGTAGTCATGATGGGGGTTATGGGCGGGGCTTTGGGCGGGGCTTTGGGCAAGGACTTCGGCGGGGCTAGGGATGGGGTCGGTGACTACTACGAACCCACTATCTTGTCTCGACGCACCACGAATCCGTCTCCCTGTAGATGGGGAAAGAGACAATTTTAGATTTAGTAGATGATACTCATTGTGTTCACTTAACTAAATATAAGCAAATCTGAAGTTGACTCTAAAGTGATGTAAACGTGAAAAATATCACACCATTGTATACAATTATTAAAATGGCTAGCGATTGGACCTCCCGGCCACTTTAGAGGCAAGATTGGGGCCCACAATTGGGGTATGACGGGCTATCATCATTTGGCATGTTTGGGGCAAGATAGAACACCCATATATGAATATGTGTCCTATCACTTTCGGTCATGTAGTATGGTGCATAGATAATACGATTGTTGATAAGCGCCGGTATCCGTTTGAGCATGCATAGCTCCTTCGTTTGGGTGCATGCTCCAAAATATTATGTAAACATTGTACATTTAAAAATACTATGTAGGTACGCTGCTCGTGGTAAATGCGCTTATATAAACCAGTATAGAATGACACTTCTTTCCATCTTCTTGTACAATGGCAAACAATAACGATTTGCATCGTCTGCAAATGATTTGACCTTTCCTTACTAAACGCACAGGATATCCCTTTAACAAAAAACATTTCTAAGAAGAATAAATCGGAAATGCAGGATTGAATTCTAGAGTAATTTCGAAAGGAAAGAATTCAAATCGTCTAGTCAGGCTAAAGCAAAAGAGACAACAAGGGGGAGTAGAAGGGGGAAGAAAGGAGGAGAAGACGAAGGAGGAGAATGAAGGGGGACGAGGAGAAGAACAAGACGGAGGAGGAGGAGAAGAAAAGAAAAAGACGAAGGAGGAGAATGGAGGGGGGCGAGGAGAAGAACAAGACGGAGGAGGAGGAGAAGAAAAGAAAAAGACGAAGGAGGAGAATGGAGGGGGGCGAGGAGAAGAAAAAGACGGAGGAGGAGGAGAAGAAAAGGCAAAGGAGGCGGATAAGGGTGAGGATAAAAAGAAGGAGATGATGATGATGACTATATGGTTAAGATAATGTTGTTGATGATGAAGATGATGATGTTGATGAACAAGAAGAAAAAAGAGGCAGATTCAAAAGAGGAAGAATGAAGTGAAGATGATGATTATGAAGGAGAAGAGGAAGGCAAGTGAACTAGTAGGGGAAAAAATGGTAATTGTTGGGGAAGTGGAGGGAGAATGGGAAAGGTATAGAGAGAAAATAAAATAAAAGAGAGGAAGGATTGAAATCAAGCAGATAGTAACTTTTATTTTTAAAAAATCAGTAAATAAACATAAGCGAAAGAAAATTGTTAAGAGAAGGAAAGACGAAAACGACCATGAAAGTAAAATTAAGTACTGTAAGCACTAGCAGGAAGAAATCGTTTTCATAAAAACACACTTTGGTATCTTTCCAAACGATCTGTGAAAACCAGAAGTACGCCGGAAAAAATCATCATGATCACAATTTCTTATAAACACTTATCATAATTATGCTTACGCTAGCGATAGAGCCATACGAATTGGAAAGCCCCCAATTTCTATTTTGTAGGATTTCCTTGTTGCAAAACGTTATGAGCATGATTTTACAAGGAATGAAGGGGGTATATGGGTGAGGTCACGGCGTAAACTAAAAGAAATCTCATTACATTTTTCCCCCTTCTTTTCTTCTTTCTTCATAATTATGTTTCTTTCCTTACTTGCTTCCTTTCTTTCGTTTGTTCCATTGCCCGGTATTATTCGGGTGGATTGGACCTCCCTTCATGCAAAATCCCGGAGCCACTTTCTTAATGGACACAGCATTTTAATTCAATTGAGAACACACATTCTTCTAACAAATTCTTCCATTTTTTTACTTCAATTTCCTATTTCCTTTCGCTTTTTCATACACTTGGAAATTGACCCCCCCCCCTTATACAGGATTCCCCAGCCGCCCTGTCTTCCCTTTACACATGTAAGTGATATGTTAAGTCGTTGCATATTAAATGGAGGTGAATAAAAAATATGAACCTACCATTTGCACTTGTATTTGAAGGTTCTGAAGTTGCTGGTGGCGCACGACATTTACGGCAGCACACGCACTTCATGCATAGGTCCTTGAGTGCGTCTCGACTCTGCTGCTTCATGAAAACGAAGACGAACGGGTCAACGACATGATTGCTGACGAGGAGTACGACGACCAGGAGAAGATACCAGTCGGGCTGCTCGACGTCGAAAGCTTTGAGAAGACGTTGGACCTGAAACGATACATCAATGGCATACGAATGATTGGAAGGTATTCATTTAACCGAAGGTTCTTTTTCCCGAAGTTTATCATTCTGAAGGTTTGTATTTTCCCATAGCAGGGAGTTCATATTTGTGAAAATGAAATAGGTCTCGATCTTCTCGAACATTTGCTTTGTTATTCCGAAGGTTCGGTTATCCGAAGTGAAATAGGGTTCGTTATTCTGAAGGCTGGGAATTCAGAAAAATAATACAGGGTTCCATCTCATTTCCAGAATTAAGAACATTTTGGAAACAAGAGCCTTCGGAATCATGAACCTAGGGACAAACCTTGGAACCTATTGAAATTCGTAAAGACGACATGTATCAAAAATTACACATGATTATACACTTTTTGCATATGTACATAAAGTGACAAAGATGTAAAATTAATGTAATACTCTCGAAATGACATACATGAGGAGATGACTCGAAATATAATTATTAGCAGTAATATTAGGGATCACTTCCTTTCGAGTCAATCCTCTTAAATATAGTTAAATACACTCCGAAGAAATGGTTGGATTGCTCTTTAGAGGGGGATTTTACTAGCTCGCAAATGGATTCTACTAGTTTGAGGGTGGGTTTCCCCGTCAAACGAAGTGATCGCTGATATGGCTCCTAAAAAGTGGATATCTTGACAGTAACGAGAGAGAGAAAGAGAGAGAGAGAGAGAGAGAGAGAGAGTGAGAGAGTAAAACAAAAATGGAAATTATGTCCCTACCGGACGATGAGGGAAGGGGTAATACAGAAAGACAGAAAAAATAGACATTTTGAAATCATCATAAAAAGGCGAAAAGTTAAACAAGCAGCACCATCTGGCAAGCGAGAGAGAAATGACACGGAAGAATTGCGGAGCTTTTTGTTGTAGTTACTCGTTTAAAACTGAGATACAAGAGAAACTGAGAAAATAGTTCTGTACTTATCATGTGCAATACATAATGAATGGCTGATTCCCCTAACCCTCCCTACCGAAAAAGTGCCCACTTTCTCACTTACATAAAAGGGTAGCCACGAAATCGTGAAGACCACTGAGATAACACAGACTGTGTAGGCTAGACGAATCTCCCGGCCAATTCTAGTTTTCGACTTGTCGGGGTCCGCTTTGGACAAGAGGTCCTTGCCTTTAATGTCAACGGTACTATCATCGGGGTTTTGCTTGCTCCAATCTTCATTTGAATTTACCACTGCCATCGTTGTCACCCAGTCGGTTGTCGAATTAGGTGGCCTACTCGATGACAAAGCTCCTGCATGAATGTTGCGCGTTAACCGTTCTAGTCCTGCCGTCTTCCTTCCAAGGTCTCGGAGCGTCAACATGACTAGCATGTTGCAAATGTAGATGGTTAACAACATGCTTGCGCCGACTAAAAGGTAAATTGCCGTGAAAATTTTGTTCCCGAGGTCGCTACGGGATCCTAGTGCACCAGGAGGCGTGCAGACAACTGTCACGTTGTCTGACGTCATCGTGTCCGCCGCGTAATCCCCGACTCCAAGTAAAGGGAGAACACTGAGCAACACGGAGAGACCGATCACAATTACCACTATAACTTTTGCTTTGAAGACAGTCGCATGATCGTGGTAAAAAAATGGTGCACGAAAGGCGAGGCATCTTTCCAAACACATGACCGCGTTGATGAACCCTGATGCATAGGCGACGCTTAAGCGAGTTATGTAATCAACATTGCACTTGAGCGCCGTGCCCGAGTACAGCACGCTCAAGGTTCCTGTTTCGACAAGGAGTACGATCACACTGAATAGATCCACGATGACGAGTGCCTGCACTAGCAACGACGGTACGGACAGTCTTCGGGAATAACCAGTTGTATGGTACGTCCTACGGATGACGATAATAGCTAGTGTATTAGCAATGATGCCGACGGTGAGAATCACAACAATTGGCATAAAGTACAGATATGCGTCCTCCTCTTCAACCATAATTATCTTGTTTTCAGCCTGTTGTTTTTATGATTGATAATATGATTTTATATTACCCACTCTACTCGCGAATACCTTTTCTGTACGTGGATCCAATTACATAAAAAATACCTTAATTCGTCCAGGTCGTTAGGTTTGCAACTGAAGGCGTTGTCGAAAATCACGGTATTCTGGAAAATGTTGTAAATGCACTTATATCCAGCATCATCTGTAGTTGAGTTTATCTTAATCTTATGTAATTTGCACGTGATCTTATCTACCCACTAAGCGAAGGTAAAAGTGATATCATGCTAAAACAGTGTAAAAAAAACTCAATATATACATATTATTTTTGATATATCAGTTTCGATATGATCTGGTTTCATATCGATTGTATGTGAACATCGTGTTAATCGAAGGACAAAATATCACAGCAAAAAACAATGTGCTCTAAAACCAACTGCAAAAGGGAACATTAGCTCAAGCCGTTTCAGAATGTAGCGATTAACACGAACTACACGCACGGTGTAAGGTTCCTCATTATTAACCACGGAAATGAGAGCGAAAGTGTGATACTACGTACCATGAACAATGCAAGAAATACAATAATCATATCCTTTTGACAATGTCTGACAAGAGTACGTAGCTGAAATAGTAATATTCCTTTCATGGAGAGCACATATCACATCATTATAGCTAAATCATGCCGATTGGCATCATAAATACATGTTGCCAACACATTCTTAATCAACCACATCCGTTTAAATAACAAAAACTCTGTTAATCTGGCAGAAATCACAACAGACATTCGGCATCTCAATGATGAATATTGCTATTTGACATTTAGTCAATGATTCCTGCTAATAAGCACGGTGGCTCAGTCTTAAAGCCGGGATGTCTCTGTTTCGAAACCAAGGCGATGTAGCGTCCTTTGGTAGTTAAGACATTAATCCTCACTATATCCAGCTCCTCGGAGAGGACATAAAGCCGATGGTCCCCTGATTGCTTACTAACGGACATACACGTGCTTTCTTAGAAGTCAGGTCAAACCATCCAACTAACCAAAACAAACCAATACCTCAGTCACGTACTACCAAGGGGACTCATGCAAAGAGACTCCAAAGCGACTCTGAATATAGTTTGACCACAGGGATAATAAAATTTGTACTTTCGGTTGTAAAGCTGGTGTTGGTGTCGACGGTGTGACTGAGTTCCTACGTTAAAATCCAGCCTTTGATAAGTATGACTTCCGAATCCCCTCCTAGAGCCTTAAGCCGGTGCACTTCATATTTCCAAGAATAATTGTGCTGGTATCAACGTCAGTGTAATATGATCCAATTATTGTATACACAATGAGCCAAAAATGAACTTCATCATAAATGGGAGCGACAAATTCAATCTACAATGATTTCCTGAAGCCAACATTCCGGGAGAGCAGTCGTTTTTTCCGAAAGTTCGTTTTTTGGCTCGAAAATGTCGTTATTCCGAAGATTCATTGATCGGAAGGTCGATATGTCCTGGACCTCCTTATCCTGAAAGTGAAGCGTTTAAGTAGCACAGCGTCCTGACTCTTATATCTCTAAAGAGTATCACCTTGAAATATGCTGAGAAAAGTGTTTGGAGAAGGTTACTCATAGAACATCCTGATACGAAAGAAGACGGCCATTCTTCTGGATTATCATATTTACTCACTTTTCTGTCCCATGCACCTACATGTATATGCCACCGTCGCCGATATACTCTTCTTGACCAACCATATGGTACGTTCGCTGTACTCATCTATTCACTGATCTGTGATTGGGATTAGTTTCATGTGCGACCAAAGGGATTACTTAACAAAAGACCAAGTGCGGTGATTAAGTCGTCGGGGACAAAGACGTCTTTCTTCTCGTACTTGCTCTAGAAGTTCGATCTTTTGTTGAAGTACTGAGTACTATATTGCGAGTTGTGACGTCTACTGAAATAAGTTTTACTATATATAACAAACCTATATAGACCTCTACGATGCCAGAAACGATAAATACTCCACAAATAGCAATGAACAATCACTTGATCAAGGAAATGGTCTCTAGTGGAGGCCTCAAAACAATGCTAATACCAACATTTCAAGATGCGCTCTCACTGGTGAAATGAAAATATCATTGGTATCTGAAGCGGTACAAAAATAAAATAAAAACTGTGCGAGCTGAAAATGATCTTCGACGAAAGTTCGAACTACCAGCGCTATAAATCAACTATCAACCAATATATAGTGGGCCTAGCTACAATACCTCATAACACAACAGATGAGAAGAACATCCGCAGTCCCTGTTGATATCGACTCAATGCTGAGAAATATTCACCTGTCGGCTCTTCCGAATGTGGAGCATGCATCAATTCTTTGCCTAGAAAATTTCCAGCAGTTCATCTAAAAACTCGATGGCGAAGGATTGTGAAAACAAGTTCAGTGTTTAAACATTTTGTATCATAAAATAATGCAAAGGATCTTTCACAATATTAGTTCAAAACTCTTTAGACATGATCGATGCACTATAGTATGCATAATGAAGTCGCTTCAGTCGTGACGGTGTCGCTTTTTCACCAAAATTGATCATAGCAGGAAACAATGTTCTGCAAAAGAAACAATATGAATGGGCAGAGCGTTATCAACTCGTATCCATTTGTATTATTAACTCTATTTCGAACTATATCGCGACGATTCTAGTTGTAAAATCGTGATCCGCGAACTCATGAACCGTGATGCGGACATATTCTCCCAGTACTAACAAACACATAAATACTGCACGTATGATCCAAGCACACCTTTTGATCACTGTAATGAAGCAGGAAGAGTTTATCAAAAAGGTGGAGAAATTCGAACCGATGAATATTGAACAGCTCTTTCTGATATAAACGTTTGTGACCAAGGCATTAATTTCAAACGGCGCCAAGTTTTCCGTTTCCGAAACAAAACAGAGACGAGAAAGCGAATACACAGTCATATTGGAAACTTGACCCAAGATATTTTAATTACACCTATGATAAGTAATTCAAGATAATTTTATTATATCTTATACGGTTCGGCTAGAATTGTCTTTTCTTGCCGCGTCTTAAGTTCAGCCTTCACATATGTTCTTCTTCTTCTTCTTCCTTGGTAAATGCAACTTCATACAACGAAGATTACGCACTGCAGTGTGGTGTGTGCCATGTCCGAAATGTTTGTAGGCTTCAATCCAGGTGCAAAATATATATATATACAGTGATGTGCTGTTAAAAAAAGTGGACAGCGATGTGCTGCCATCAGTTGGATGCTTCCTTCAATGCCCTTTTAAAGGCATCCAGAGAAAGGAAGTCTGCAGGGTCCTTCTTGAGGATGTTCCACTCTCTACTGGTACGAGGGAAGAAGGATGAGAGGAAAGTCTGGTTGTTGCAGTTGTTTGATTCGGGGGAAATGCCATAATCTGGCCCCTCGATCAGGAAATATTCTGTCTACAGGTTTTTCCCACTGATCCTAACGACTCATAACGCGTGAATGAATGGGGTCCTGAAGTCCATGTACTTGTATGAGCCACAGCTAAAACACTACTTGGAAGATGAGGCATAATCAGTCATGTGAGATTGCATGACCAACTGCATGACCATGATACCAGGACATGACATTCGATATCAAGGCAAAGGGGAAACGACAGCTCAGATTATAATTATTTCAAGGAAATAACAACCTATATGGTGTTCTACAATAAGTATGGTAATTTAGAAATGATAAACGAACAATGAAAACAAAAACGAAACAAAAATACCTTTATATCCCCTACCCCTCTTAGATCACTCCATTCTTTGATTTCAAGGGATAGTTGAGTTCTGTTGCAGAGGGCGCTACACAAAATAATTTTGTGTGAGATATTTACTGAGTGTCAAGTTTGAAAGAACATAATATTTAAATGACAAATCGGTTCAGAGACAGGTGAAATATAACGATTTCTAATACTCGTGTACGACCATAAATATTAGATATTTTGGAAAATTTGAAAAAAAACCGTTGAAAAAACGAAATAACACCTTTTACGTCGTATATTTCAGCCAATGCCGATGTTGGCTTTTTTGTTGGCATTTTTGTGTTGCTTATTATTACCCACATTAAGCCGGCTCATGTCACTATGAACATGACTGACAAGGAAAGCGGACAAAATAAAAAGTTCCTCAGGTAGACAAAGGAACATCCCTTCACTGTGTAGAACAGGTGTCACATGCATATTCAACTTTTTACATAATAGCAGTGAAGGGATGTTCCTTTGTCTACCCGAGGGACTGTATATTTTGTCCGTCATGTGCATATAGTGTATTGTTATTTTTAATTAAATAATCAATTAACGGTCACCGTGTTTTTTTAAAAGTCGAGTTGAATTGGTAGGAACGTATTGGCTAAATTTCACACGTTTTGGGGGTCTAAAATTACCTTTATAGCAATTTTAGGTTCTAAAAGGACACTATGAATATCGGATATTAGAATTTAGAGCATTTACCATGCACTTTAAAGGCATTAGCGATCTGAAAACAGAACTCAACTATCCCATTAACTAGAATAGGATGTCAGATGTATCAGGTGCCCCATGGCTCTACATTTGAAAAGGGATGGGCACTGTTGTCTTTGTCCACGCTGGGTTTCAAAAGGAGGTCACTTGCCGGTTTCAATCAATTATGCACGTGCCTTTCATGAACCCTTTTCGTTTTATATCAGGATATGCAAAACGTCTATAATAATATCAAATTGTATAAGGTATCAGACTTTAGAAATGCCTTCGACACTTTACAAACAAAAAGAGACCCCTAGACAGTTTGAAGGCTCAAAAGCTTTGGGGAAGAAAAAAAATCAGTACGATATAGTAACGGGTCTCTAACCCTAGGGGAAGGGGGGGCGGTGTTGGTTGCCTAGATCTACGGGTGAATATTCTGTCCACTGTCTCTCAATATCTTGATACTCCTGCGGGTGGCCGCATCAGTTTCGTTGTAATGGATTTCTAGTTAACGAGACAGCCGAATTCATTTCACCACACGGCTCTTCGATATCACCATAATAATTCTGTCCATAAATTGGATGTCAGATTTCATTAATCATGCAAATCGTGCATATACTTTATTTTTGTCTGTAGCATCGTATTAGGCAACAGCTTCATACACGCCCTAAACTAAGCAGACTTTTAAATACCGATTACAACCTTTTTGCAAGGAGCAGCGTGATTCCATGGTCTCTTGTTTATGATGCATTAGTGATGACATGTCTTTCATTTCTCGCTTTCCCCCATTTGCTGATTGTAATAAACTTGACTATGCTTTTGCGATAGAGTAGCTATTAGGGCAGGAGAACACTTTCATTTTCCTGAATAGAATGCTGACAAATAAAAGAGGACAAAAAATAAATCAAAAAACGAGAAACAAAAGGGCGGGGTGAAAAGGTGCATGGAAAGAGGAGGATAGGTACCGGTTCACTATTAAACATAAATAAATCTATTGATGTTTCTTTCCTCGGGCCTAGTGACTATTATTCAATTAACCTGTTATTAATGAATGAATAACACGACTCGGAACATATTTAACTTGTTGCTATGTCAGACAAACCCCGGGCAATCTTTCATTTAGTAAGAGAACAACCTTGTTTAAAGGTACGCATACAATTTGAATATGTTAGTAAACTGGTCGATTGTAAAAGCCTACTAAATCATATATTTGTCATATGGATATTAATAAACAATGGGGCGCATTTCATTTTTAATCTTTAACGTATATGTTGTGTCTTTTACAAAAGGTCAATTTGTATCATCCATCGGTCTTTGTAAAAAATAATTTATGGATACGTGGCGAGCATAATACTCACAGCTCCTCGAAGGTTGTGTTTAATATAAATTACGGGCTTCTTTCACTTTTCATGTACGCAGCTGCTGATAATGTTTTTAATTCATCCTTGTTCTAAAGGCTGCAGCCCTTAGGATTCAGGTTTGATTTAGAGAGCTTTCTAGGTTACACGTCGTTTTACTGAAATTTGATATTTAGAAAATGAAATATAGAACCCTGTATTATTTTTCAGAATTACGAACTTTGGAATAATAATCTTATTTAATTTTCGGAATGACAAACCTATTTCATTTTCGGAAGTACGAACCTTCGGATAAGGAAACCTACGGAATAACTCAATAATTTTTAAGAATTATGAACCCCCTGCTATGGGAAATTCGTTTTGTTGTTGTTGGAAATATGAGTTTCTTCCCCTGTGTAAACTGTGTTTTCTTGGGAAGGGGAAGGTCATCTATATAGCCTGTAAAACTGCATCATAATTAGATATGAAGTTGACATCCAATATGCAAATTAAGTAACAGATACAGTGCACTTCGTCTTTTAAGTGTAAACAGATGGATTGATATTGAGCCTTATCTATTAATCATCAACAAATCTTTCTAGTTTTCAGCATTCTAACAATTTACAATCTATGCCTTCTATGAATAGTATTATGACATCAACAGCAAATAGTGGCAGAAAAAACATACTTTTATACTTTCGTGCCATTTTGATTTTAACACGAAGATGAAGGCTTCGAAATTGAAATAAACGAAAACCAAGAAACAAAATAAATAAACAAATACATTAACAAACAAATCGACAGAGAAAAAAAAAGCAACATAAATCGAAACAAGACAAAAGAAACAACGAGAAAAAAATTGAACTATAAAAAAAGGGTCAATACTTTTTCAGTCTCTTCAAAAATTTGCCATGGGTCTATAATAATTACATATACTGAGTATTCATACAAAAGTGAGTTAAAAATACATATTCTGATATTGTAGAGGAACTGAATTTTGATGTTGTTTAAAACCTATCGAATGTATCAAAGCGATGTGATGACATAGTAATGGTTCCGCCCTGTAGCCGCATGATTTATGGCATAGGCGTCCAAAGCCAATCAAATGCTTTATATTACGCAGATTGATTGGAGGGACCCTCAAATGACACCCTTTCTTTCAAAATTAGGAAGTGGGCCTCATTTTCGATGCACGGCGATAGCCTGCGAAATTTCAGTCTCAAAGGTTAAGCATATGCAGAAAATGGCTAGAGCAGATCTCTCATGCTAGAGTAACATTTGCCCCAAACTCCTTCTTCGTTCGGATAAAGGAGGAACTTAAAGGTATATTGGTAGGGTTATGCAAAGAAACTACGTCAAATTGACTTTAACTAGTATACAAATAATACACATCAGTGAGGGCATTAGTGAAAAATTACCCACACGAGGTACCTTTGGAACAGTCTAACATGCCCGAGACAGTAGCCGAGGGCGTTTGGGCGAGTGTACGAACAAAATGATGTGTATTACTTATTTTATAAGTTTATGTTTTATTTTTTCATAAAATGATGTTTTATAACTTGATTTTGATAATGACCGGTCATTACCATTGGATAATGACCGTCATTATCCAAATTACGCGTTAGGAAAAATAAATGCATGGTCACGTGTAGGCTTTCTACCAATCATTTTGATTAGGATCCACGTCATCATCTTATAATAGTTTTTAATCACCTTGGTTGGGTTTTTTTAATGTAAAAAAATCTCTTGCTGAAAAATAAATTATTCCATGATAATATCATCTCCTCTTTGATAATACATTTTTTATTCTTCAGAAACATAGCTATTCTCTATTTCACAATAAACTGTGCTAACGTTTACCGTCTTAATCAACTTCCTTTCAGATTCCTGATTCTATTTCTGCCTTCTAACTTTCAACCAATAAAAATAGCAATAATAATAAATATAATAATGAGAATAATAATAATAATATTTCAAAGTCCGCTTCAAATTGTATTAAGTTAAATCAAAATGGAAATTCTTTTTGCCCAATCGATCGTGAGCCCGGCAGCCACTGAACAGCGCCAGATCGACGTTGCTCTATTATTGTTGAACGCCAAACAAGGTAGTAGCAACTCCCGTCTTTTAATGTCCTTTTGGCATGACGCGGCCGGGGTTCGAACCCACGACCCCCGGACGCTCTACTGACCGAGCCAACACACCGGTATGTAACTGCTTATGATCGTATCTATTTGTACGTTAATATGTAAAATCTATACCAGTCCGAAAAAAGAAAAAAAATCGAATGGTCAATAAAATATTAAATTTCAAGTTTTCAATTTCATTATTTTTTAGAATGCTCATTAACATTAGCAAAACAAAATATATAATCAATATAAAGATATATATCGAACGACCGATTATGTTTTTATATCATCTCAAGCATGTTTATAATTATCTCTCGTGACACTGGTGCATTTTACCCACTTGTGGAAAACCACTTTCACTTTTTGTTCAAAGTTCATTACTTTACTCGGTGGCAGAACTACGTGGGAATTGAGGAACCTCCAGGCCCTCCCCCAACATATCGAATTATATAATTTGAAAAGATTAAAATGAACCTCATAAATAACTAAGAAAATGGAAATCTATGACATTTTTTGTAAATAGCAATTTGGAAAGGAGCTCGCATTATACGTCGCAGTGTTGCGAATTCCTCGGGAATGATTGTCCGGGGGGGGGGGGGGG
>BEXV01001019.1:16742-32753 GCA_003118195.1 Hemicentrotus pulcherrimus
GAAGAGGTGATGGTTTGTATATAATATATTATGTATAAGTTTGAACTGAAACTCTCTTAATCGACTGTTAAGTGTACACTGTCTTAGTCTTAAAAATATATTTTCTATTTCCTTACAGGAAAAACCATAGTTCCTTCCAATTCTCTCAAAAACCAAAGGTTTAAAAGGTAATCGTTTTTATTAATTGATTCATTAAGATACCAAGTAGCTTTTTGCTAATGTTACATGTTTGGGCTATAAAATGTTCTTGGGGCCAACAGAATCAACCTTTCTATTATGTTATGTAATTATTATTATGTAACTGTTCTGCATTTATGCATGTTATCTGTTTGATTGTAAATAATTGGCCTTAGATGTCTTTCAGAGCTAATAATTTAGTAAGCATGTTTTTTCAACTGTTTTTAATATTAGCAGAAAATTGACCACTTGAATGAGGCTTTCTTGTAATGTGGACGGGTTGGGTTTACCAATTATCACCAATGTAGTAAGCCTTGCCGCAGCATGCACTAAGGTTTGCCAACCTTGTTGTAAAACCAGACGGAAACTTTGGGCTGAGTTTTGTACACCTGCTGTGTCAGGAGACCTAACTGGTGAGCAATGAATAAGTAAAGTTGGAAACTTAATTCAAATTGTTGCCTTGTTGTACTTCTTTCGCTTGGACTGTACTTGGGAAGTGAATGGATGAGTAGTAGCGACGAGCCACAAATAAAACCACGCATGGTCTTCCTGAGTTAGAAAACCGTACATGGTACATGGTAGTGCGGTCTTACAAAGAGCCAGAAAACCATGCATGGTCGTGCGGTCTTCATAAATTAGAAAGGAGAAATCGACATGGTCGTATGGTCGTGCGGTTCTGAGAGAAGTATAAAGAAGTTGACATGGTCGTGCGGTGTTGAGAGAAAATTAGGCATGGTCATGCGGTAGTGCGGTATTTAGAGAGAACATGGTCATCGCGTGATTTTGGTAACCCAGGAAAAATAACTTAGACAGTGAACATAACGTGGTCATCTTGAACAATCTTTGAGGAATAATCTGCTTCAACTGACTGTATATTTCAGTCCAACGAACCCCAGGTCTAGGGAAGAAGGGCGGTTCGGCTACAATATTCACACAACCGAGTCTGGAGCTGCATCGTTGGAGCCGGTCTCGAGCTAGACCAGGTCTCGGTCTCTAGAGATCCCAGGCTCTAAAGAGGAGGTCTCGAAATTGAAAGGGAAGGTCTCGTTCTCGTTCTCGGTCTCGGTCTCAAACCACGAGATCTCGACCTAAACAACACCGGTCTCAAGCATACATGTATTGACTTTTTAATTTATTTATTTATTCTTTTTATTTACACAGGGTAACTCTCTCGGTATAAATACTGTTTAATAGACTAACATATTTCCGGCTAAAATGGGCTGGATGGGAATCCAAATCATGTCTCCTTGAAAATTACGGCAAGCATAATTATCAATATGAAAAGAAAAAACAATTGCATTATCAATCTGGGTCAAACACGTATTAGGAAATACGGTGCAATTAACTTCTTATTTTCAGGAAACATTTTGAGGAAGCTTTTGTCGTTAGGGTGCGGTGCGGCAGAAAGGGTTGCTTATTCACAGTGAATGATATTTCACAAGCAATTTCTTTTATATTAGCCATCTTGGATAAAAATACCCCCCCCCCCCAAAAAAAAGAGAATAAATAAATAAATTAAAAAAAAAAATAATAATAATAAAAAAAAAATTATAGCTATAATACAGCCATATTAAATACAAGAGAGGGGAATAAAAAAGGGGAAAAGAAGATTCATGGCTAAAAGATCGCTCTACTTTCGGGCAGTGGCGGACATTATACAGTTTCTACCTGGCAGGTGTCAGGTGTTGTCTCTCTTGTTGTGTTTATTTTTGTCTACCCTTGATTGAACCTAAAGTAGTCTGCTATCCAGACGAACATATTCACACAACCGAGTCTGGAGCTGTATCGTTGTGGGCGGTCTCGAGACCAGGGGGTGTTTCACAAAACTTGTCATCAGTGGCAAATGACAGTTTCTGTCATAAGCTACTGAAATTCTTGCTTCCGATTGGTTATCAGCAGATTTGTCACTGATTTATGCCATTTGTCATTGTAAAATCCAAATCATTTCTCTTGATATTAGGCAAACTTATAAATAAGAAAAAAAATGCTACCTTTATGCATACCGTATATTATCAATCTGGGTCAAACACGTATTAGGAAAAACGGTGCAGTTAACTTCCTATTTCAATGAAACATTTTGAAGAAGCTTTTGTCGAAAGGATGCGATGCGGCGGAAATGGTTGCTTATTCACAGTAAATGATATTTCACTCTTTGCGAAAAGAAATACAATAAATACTTCGGAAAGAATTAGTAGTAGTATTACGAATGGGAAACAATTTACGGCAACAAAAATCGTAAAAATATGTTTAATATTTATTGTATCCTCTTCAACACTGGGTCAACGAACTATAATTAATTTTTCTCTATGTTTGTGTGGTGCAAACTACCTGTAAACGTTGACCATAATTGGATACAGCGGAAGTTGAAGGAAGTGTCGTCAGAGTGACAAGGATAATGTTTCATAAACAACAAAAATTCCCCGAAACAGACATCCTTTTAAATGCACATGTTTAATAAGGAAGATTAAAGGGAAAGAACATGCATTCTGATATTAAATCGGTGGTTTCAATAGAAGCAGAAAATTGAAGTTATGGGAGAAAGGGAGAGGAACTCGGAAGGATTGAGGGAAGGAGGGAGAGAGATAGAAAGAGGGAAAGAAAGAGAAAAATAAGAACGACAGAGAGGGAGAAAGGGAAAGGGAGAGAGAGAGAGAGAGAGAGAGAGGAAGAGATAGGGATACAAAAATAGAAATAGGTATACAGAAACAATACTTTAGGCAGACTTTGAGAACAGAAACAACTGTAACAGAGAAAGAAATCTACAACATGAATCAACATACATGGGACTATATACGCTCATAATTATGTGGTACCAAAAATTGGTCCAAAGGTTTCACATGTGTGATATAATGGCATACAATGATCTTCCTCATGGGAATAACGAGAGAGTTCTCAAATCATTTTAGACCTTTAAAAAGCTCTAGTTGAGTTCTGTTTTCAGACCGCAAAAGCCTTCAAAGTGCATGGATATTGCTCTTATTCTTATCTATGACATTTATAGTGCCCTCTTAGAACCTAAAATTGCTATGAATATAATTTTAGACCCCAAAACGTGTGAAATTTCGCCAATACGATCACACCAATTCAGCTCCACTTAAAAAAAAAAAACGGTGACCGTTGATTAATTATTTGATTAAAAATAACAATACATGAGTCGGCTAATCGTGGGTAATAATAAGCAACACGAAAATGCCAACAAAAAACCAACATCGGCATTGGCTGAAATACGACGTGAAAGGCGTTATTTCGTTTTTTTTCAACGGGTTTTTTCAAATCTTTCAAAATATCTAATATTTGTGGGGGTACGCAAGTATTAGAAATCGTTATATTTCATCCGTCTCTGAACTGATTTTGATCAAACAAAGATGATTTTGTCATTTAAATATTATGTTCTTTCAAATTTGACACTCAGTTTTTCATTATCTCACACAAAATTATTTTGTGTAGCGCCCTCTGCAACAAAACTCGACTATCCCTACGAACATACATTCACTTTATATGAACACGATATTCAAGAGCTTCACAGCGATACTTTCATTATACACTACTGCCCATAAAGTTTAATTTATACCTCTTTTCATTATTGATTTTTAGAACATAATTTATTCTTAATAGATGAAGTTTACACGTTCTCAGAGCTTTATTATTAATAATTTATTAATAATTTATTAATAATTATTCGAAAAAGACATAGAGACTATCATGAAGTCATAAATACTATCTATCAATAATAAATTACGTCCTCACAATCACTTCAACGAAAGTGGTATACAAACAAAATAAATCCAATTTGATAGGCAACGGTGTATTTATTAGTATGATTGGCATACCAGAGAAAATGTCAATGCCAACACGTCACGTGTCGCCAAACTGAGATATTTGTTTCCAGTTGAAAGCAAATATTAATTTAACATAATTATCCCGACTTTATCAGCTTGAAACTATGACAATATGGTGGCAACCACGAAAGTGTTTGGAATATTATGGCAACGCAGTAACTATGAAGAATTACATTTACGGGATACAAGAAATGTCATTATATGTCATTGTTATATATCAAAGTAATACTTATTTCATATTATGCTTATGATTTAAAACTAAACGAATTCAACATTTCAGCAACTACTGGATATTCGCTCAAAATGAAAAGAAGATGAAGAAAAGAAGTATAAACAGAGGGACAGGGAGAGGGGGGGGGGGGGGGGGGAAATGTCACAAAAAAATCAAAATCAGTAGGGCCTACTACATAGTACCAGAGTACGCTTTGAATGTTATCAATCAGCGTATCATGCATGGTCGTGTTTTACAATGCAGACCTTGTATAGAAATGGAAATTGATGATGTAATGATATCCGAATTCCGACAGTTTTGTCAGGTCATCATGGCTACATAAAGTAACCGATTTTCACTAAAGGTTTGATGAGGTCAAGTTTTTACTTCCGACAATGAAGAGGAACATGTCTCATTTTTTTCCAATTATCAATGCAATCTATTTTATTAATTTACTAATACTGAGCTTGCATCGACCAGTGGCTGTCTTACAGAATGGCTTATGATGATAATAATAATACATGTATTAATCATACAAGTTGTAAACCCAGTCC
Organism: Hemicentrotus pulcherrimus; assembly: GCA_003118195.1. Lineage (NCBI taxonomy): Eukaryota > Metazoa > Echinodermata > Echinoidea > Camarodonta > Strongylocentrotidae > Hemicentrotus > Hemicentrotus pulcherrimus. The sequence continues at coordinate 21,524 of BEXV01001019.1, forward strand.
CTTTAAAACAAACTAATAGTTATGATAACCACATCATCGTATGAGGAAGTTTGTTATAAATTTTCGGCGACTTCATTCAAATCTTGTTATGTGTGAAAAATACTTGAATTCAAATAGTCTGAAAGATTTATGTGGCCTTTATTCATCAGCCTTTGTAAATATACATTGTGATGACAAAATATTTCCTTACATTGTCAAATCATAATGATATTGACGCTGGTTGAAACCTTCAATGTGAATGGTATAGCCAGTGGCCTTCATATTTAGTTTCATAGAGAGTATTGTACATGTGCACCCCCCGCAGCTGAATCTAAGGATTGTTTACTTTTTTCATGTCTAGATTTTGTACTTAAGGTACATCGGTGTTTTCGACAAAAGCGGAAGTCACAGATAGAAATACATACGTTTCTCTGCTTAGCCACCTAATTCATACACGGCAGGGTAAGAATATTAGGGCTCAAAGTATGATGTTAGATACGTTATTTTGTTGTTCGTGCTGTTACCAAAGAAATAATCAATGCCATTTATTGGAAGGTGCGACGAGGGAACGCTTTCTGCAATGAACGTTTATCAATCAGCACATTAAAGTGTTATACCATGGTTGTGCCAAGGAGGATAGCTGGTATCTCTTTGGTTGTACTGGGGGCACGTGTCCGCGTCAAAATCCAACCTGGGATACATTAGAAATAAGCCCCCTATTATAGTACCCCATCAGCAAATAGGACAAGTGGCCCGTTGCACAAAACTTACCATTAATAGTAACTTTGCCATCAATGGCAAGTACCATGGAAACCTTGATTTTGATTGGCTGTTGGGCCATGTTCCTCCATCAATCATGCAACAGGCCCCAGGGGGTGATTTACGAAGACTAAGATCGATTTTAAGTTGCACTTCACTATGTCAGGCCGTTCGTGTCACTGTTTGCTCTTACCCTTTACTGGCATTGGTCTATGAAGAGACGTATACATCGTGGTGACGAATCTATAGATTTTACTTTTTTTTGATAGTTCATTATTGAAGGAAAAAATGTTATTAGAAGATAATAACTGAAAGACCAACAGTGAGAGAAAACCAGTGACATGAATGACCTGTCATAGTTAAGGTCAACTTAAAGTCGATCTTACTCTTTGTGAAACACCCCCTGAAAAAGGAACCTGAAATATGTAACCCCGTACCTTGATGTTGTTTCTCCGATATTTTTCGGATTTCCTGCCCCCGACCCCGGCTATAGGGAATCCGGACTCTAAAATGTGGTTTTTGTCTGTGAAGTAAATCGAAAAAAAAACCCTCTAAAATTGCATGAGAAAATCGTAAAATACTTACATAAAATGGCAACCAGGAAATCGTGAATACGATTGAGATGACGATGATCTGCTGAGCGACTCTAATCTCCGTTCTTCCAGGTCTCTTCACTCGAGGTCGTCGACCACCACGCAACGGTGAATGATGTCCAACATCGCCATCAGGTGTATCGTTAGTCCCTGCATTACTACTGGACGACGTCGTGTCATATGTTCCGTTAATGAACGTCGACGTCGTGTCATATGTTCCGTTAATGAACGTCGACGTCTCTTCTTTCGCTGACCGAGTCGATTTCGTACTCATCCCGTCGGTCGCGTCTTGTTTCTTAACATGTCTTCGCATAGGTAATGCACGTTGTCGAATCTGAATTATTTTCGTGATTACGATGACGTTACACGAATGAATGAAGATAAGGATGCCTAGGCCGGTCACTAAAAAGAGAACACCAAAGGGGAAATCGTAGACCGATTCTGAGACCTTGAAATCTCCAGGGCCGATGCAGTAGTAAGTACCGGCGATGAGAATCTTGTAAGACCCGAAGCCAATGATGGGCAGCATCGCTATGAAGAAGGCGAGAACGAGTACGACAATGACGGCGATCCTTGCCTTGCTGGTGGTAGCGTTGCTGTGATAGTAGAACGGTGCGGACAATGCTATACATCGCTCCAAGCACATGATAGCGTTGATGAACCCCGCCGACCACGAGAAGAAATAATTCGTGACCGAGTCGAGGTCGCACCTAAAATAGAGGTCATTATACAAACTATAGAACATTCCACGTACAAAGAAGACGAGCACGGCACTGAGATCGACCATCATAAGACATTGTATCAAGTAGCTAGCGATGGTCACCTTCCGACTCCGATGAGTTCTGTATGTGTTGATGGCGTGGCGCGTTGCGACGATGGCAAGAATGTTTGCGACGATTCCGATGATGAGGATGAGCGTAATCAAAGGCACGAAGTACATTCGATTCTTTAATACAAATTCATCTGGAATATACGGGCTCGATGTCGAAAGATTCATCATCGACGTTGTATTGGCTACCGATAACGAACTTGATGTCGAACTTAATGTTGAAGTCCGAGTCGATATGATGACGACCACGGTATTCGTACTGTTTTCAATGTCGTATTTGGAAATATTCAAGGCGGACATCATAACCGATGACGGTTCCCCTTTGGTAGAAACCTCTTGAAATGAATTGTGAGGGACGATTTCATCAATGACTTCCAAATTAAATTGCGCTTATTAGTACAACGATGAACAGGAACTTTATACTAATAAATTGATTCACACTTGAAAAGGTAATCCAAATAGACTCCGACAGAACACAATGATATCAATGCGTGCGATCCACGCTACTCAAAGTTATCCGAAAGCACTCCAATAGTAACAGAAAGAAATATTTACACAATAACAGTCAAGACCAAGATTGTTTCACACCTGTGCATGCGAAAACTAAGATCCAGGATTATAAAGCAATAATTCCACCAAAACAGGTGTAGCAGCAATGATCCCATGGGCAATACGATCCGCCGGAGTTGTATCTGGTATTGTACTTGGATTTCCGTCGATTCTCAGGAGTCAGAAAGTTAGATTATTGAAATGTACAACCCCGGTATGCAGTGAGTCACGGAAGAATGCACTGTATAAATAATTATGACTACTGTCTGACGAGGCTCGAAGGTATCCTCTGCCTACTACACGTGAATCATAGTCCAAATAAAGAGCCTCTGTTTTTGGTGCGTGCGTGTGCGTAGGGTGCGTGTGCGTAGGGTGTTTGGATGGGTGTCCGCAGATATCAATCTATGATAGCTGGCTGAATGGGACCGTGACGAAACTGAGAGTGATTATTAAGTACACCTCACTCGTTTAATGTCCCCAATGCTTCATGTGGCTTTGTAACATCCGTCTGAAGATCGAGTGCCGTTACAACCTTAGAATATCCTTATCATAATGATCATTATCAATTAGCTCGATGCGTATTGTGCATGATGATAACTTGTGGCGTGGTGTCGAGCAAAATATATATTAGGGACTTTTAGATTTGCACAACGACAACGTGGATTGCTACGATCAACGTCCTTTTAATGCACAGCCTTGAATGGACGTCACACGTATCAGTCCACGCAAATCTAAAAGTCCCTAATGACTAGTTACAGAATAGGGGTGGGTCTGTAACTAACAACTGCATTAATCGATCATGGTAATAAAAATAAAAATACGCAAACTAGGCCTAGATTAAACATAATGTGGGGCATCCGACATATCTAAATTTGCTTGAATTCATCGGTTTGGCAAGCATTAATTAAAAAAAAAAATCCAGTGGTATATAAACGCATTAATGTATCTTCTGCATACATTATCTTTAAAAAAAGAAACTGATTACCTATCACATCATGTATGATTTAATACCTCCCTACATTATCATACTATAAACAACGATGCGTATAGTAGATAAAACGTTAAAGGGATTGGGTAACTTGTCTCAGATTCTGAAACAAAATCCTGGTTTTAGCTCATGCTGCAATGTCAATGATAATTATAAACCTTTATGTCAGTCAGGAACCCCATGACTTTTACAAGCCGATCGCCTGTCAGATTATCGAGATACTTATGATTGGAAATCGTAATCAAATTTTGCGTTTTCCAAATGGTTTTCATAACACTACAGTCTACTGGGGAAAACGAGTTTGGTAAAACCGGTCACTCAAAGATTTTTACTTATTGAGGCACCTCTTGATCATTTTGAAGCGCAATTTTGTATAAGGCTTCAATATTATATCGCAGACACTGAAAACACGAAGGGCCGTGCATCTCAAATTTGAAATTGTTAAACGATGCCTTTAACATCACGTAAGCTACTCGGATTGTAAGTGAAGCGGGAAGAATGATTTATTTACTGTCTAATTGCAAAATAATCCCTTAGTCGTTGAGCTATAAAACTCGAATAACGGGAGCTTGATTGGATACGCGGATTTGATGTTATCATCAGTCATTGTCAGTCTTCATCAATTTTCTCACGGAAGATGGATGTAGATGGGGAAAGCGAAAGAGAGAAGGAGAGAGGGAGAGAGAGAGAGAGAGAGAGAGAGAGAGGATGGAGGGATGAGAGGAGAAGGGAAAGGGGAGCTCGTGCTAGAGACGAAGTGAGAGGGAGATATAATGAGATAAAAGAGGACAGGGAGGCGGAGATGGGAAGAGAGTAAAATAGAGAGAGGGAGAGAGAAAGAGAAGGAAAGAGAGAGCCAGAGGGAGAGATAGAGGGAGGGAGAAAGAGAGAGAGAGAAAGAGAGAGAGAGAGAGAGAGAGGGAGGAGGGGTGGCAAATGAGGGATATACCAGGGAGCCTGGACCAAAACAAATTGTGGGCGGTTAGTGAATCAGCGGGTACTCCGAGGGTGACTATCTCACCCTTCTTAGAACTGGGCGTGGTCATAATGGTACAACTTAATGATTCACAGCAGATTGAACAAAATGAAAAGGCGATGTGGCTATAATGTGATAGATTCGTGTCGCTCCCTTTATATACACAATAATCATAATCCATTTTTTGTACACGCCCATATAAATGCATTTAGTGTGGTACGTGTATGACGAATAGTGTGAAGACACTATTTAATTTTATTTCTTGAATTTTAACCTCATAAAACCATAAATCAAAATGCTCTCTATTGCCGCTTTGACTTCTTTTGTAATACTCTATGCTATATATATATATATATATATATATATATATATAATATTTATACACATGTTAAGGAAACTAAAACTAATAAAAGGATCCATACGGTGGCCTGTATATAATCAATTACAAATAAACCGAAAGCAATGGATTATGAAGAATTAAATCGAAACCATGCTAGTTAAGTATCCTTCCTCGAAAAGGATGCGTCTCAATGCACGTAAGGGAATCCGGGCACGCTTTCTGATATGTATGTGGTGTAGAGCATACGGGCGTTGTTATACTACGATGAATTCGGGGGGGGGNGGGGGTGGAGCGGGGTCGCATCGAATCTGCGTACAAATTTGTAACGAAATTTGAAAAAAGCGTCCTCAGTGTTTACAATTTTCACAAAGATACAGGACAATTTTCCAGTAAGAATACAATGTTTCTTTAAAAAAAAAAAAATGATTTTGCTGACAAGATTTGCAAAATGCGAAATTTACCGACAGGAATTTGGAATGGGTTGTAACCTCCTGTAGGGACGCCCTTACAGGAATAATTAAGTCTATTTCAAGATATTTTCTGTCTGCATTATAAATAAATACCATATGTATAATAACAAACAAACCGGCATAATTCATGAAGGTCTTTTGTTCTTCACCCGAGAGGTTTTTTGTAAAAATCTAGACAAACATAAAATGTTATTCTACGATCGTCGAAGAATAGACATGCTCTTAGCTAGTTCACAAACATAGTGGATACTATGATTTTTTTCCCTGAAATGCTTTAAAATCCAGTCCAGCATAAAATGTAATGCTACGATCGTCGAAGAATGGACATGCTAATAAGCTGGTTCAGAAACATAGTGGATGTCTTTCCCTGAATATGCCTGTACGCAAAATCAGTGTATGTTATTAATCTGTTTATTGCAAGCGCCTCAAGCACAATCTGGGTGGATATGTTGCGAATAATTTCGTTTTTTAATGATAGTGTAAAGTGTTACATACTTTTAGAATGAAGTGTACGTCATTTTACTTTTCATTTTTTAGAGCAAAACCAATTTAATGGTCCCAGCAATTATATAGTTATGACGAATACTGCTTTTCTATGAAAACATAGCTCAGAGCTCATGTTCCATTTAGAAACGTTTTGAATAGAATTAAGTTATTTCATTTTTCTCTTTAAAAAGGACGACCTTGCTTAATATAACGCTCCGCCAAGTACAAACACAAAACCGTTTGTTTAGTCATATTCGCAAACAATAAAAAGTGATTCCTATTTCATACACCAATAGCTACATTCGGCAACCGGTAACTTCATAAAGTATTTCCGGGGAGAAAGAAAGAGCTAGAGCTAGAGAGTGAGAGAGAGAGAGAGAGAGAGAGAGAGTATATATATATATATATATATATAGAGAGAGAGAGAGAGAGAGAGAGAGAGATGATCACTTTGTAATATTGAGTCAGCCACATTGTGATATTATGAAGGGATTGCAAACAAAGTTATGCATTGTTGATACGCATCAACTCGGCTGCCATTACAGGGATTCCATTGTCAAGACTATCAATAGCAAACTTGAAAAGAAAGGTGTGATTTTTAGAGAGAAGCCGTACAAAAAGCTGTTAGCTCGCCATGCTATAGTGTGGCTATGAACATAATATCAATCAAATCGCGTAGATGATAGGGTGGGGGGGGTGGTAAACACCGGGGTAGACACTGTACGTATTGCTCCCCTATAATGGAATGAGGGAATAAAAGGTAGAGGGAGAGGGAGAGAGAGAGAGAGAGAGAGAGAGGGAGGGAGGGAGAGGGGGTAGAGGAGAGGAGAGAAGGGGCCGGGGGGTGGGGGGTGCGCTGGACAGAATGGGTCATCAAAAAAGGTGATGGTAAAAGTAACAAGAAATTAAGAGAATAGGACCCCATAGACCATGCGCATTCAGTTAATGAATATAATGATCCAATAACTAGGCCTACCACATATTATGTTGGAGCATAATGAGCCCGCCTCGCACCTCACTATGAACATGACGGACAAAGAAAGCGGACAAAATATACAGTTCCTCAGGTAGACAAAGGAACATCCCTTCACTGTTATGTAGAACAGGTGAATATTCATGTGACAACTGTTCTACACATTTTTACATAATAGCAGTGAAGGGATGTACTTTGTCAATCTGAGGAACTGTATATTTTGTCTGCTTTCTTTGTCCGTCATGTTCATAGTGCCTACAGCCCCTCGCCCATTGGCTGTACTGTGTACTCCTGCATTTCAGTACATTAATTAAAAAGAAATTGTAGTCATGGTCCATGTATATTCATCATAATTCGCCGACACCAGATTTAATTAATGTGTCTGTGTGTGCGAAAGCCACTGAAGCAGCGAATCTGCCGGTCCCATGTTAAATATACTCCAATTTGCCTTCATATATTTCGAGGGTGAGGAAATTTAATATCAAGATAGATAATGGCACTGTCCGTCGGTAATCGTCCTCGTAATTTAAGGCGGAGATGGCAATTGAATTAATATTGCACGGGGTGTTGTACGGTAGATAGTTGGCCTATAAGGGTGTTGTTGTATGCGAGAAATCCGTAGCCTGGGAGGCCTACCTACATTCGATCTTAGCTAATTGGACAATTAAAAGTCATAAATGTAAATGCCCATCATGAATCTATAACGGTTCTTTACATTTTCAAATAGTTTCAAAGTCGTGATATCCAAGTTTCCTAAAGCCTTTTACTATCTTTTATTGTGGGCAACACTTTTCCGACCCCCCCCCACGCCCATTCAAATCATAATTCCTAATGACGACGCTATGATATTACGAATGACGAGTAATACACCCAAACCACCAGGGAATAAAGCACAGTGAATAACTTACAATGGCATTGTGTATTTTAAAGTTGTTCGGGGAAACGGTAATATTTGATAAAATGTACTATGTCGAGATGAATCATCTATAGTATTGTTCTCTGATCTAATTGACCAGTCGATATAAATGGAGTGTCGAGAGGGCTATACTGGTGACAGTAAGAAAATGAATGTTGGCTAAACTCATCATCCACATCATCATCATCGACGGGTGGATGGGGCATCAGTCATTAGTCTCTTTTTCAACCTTTCTTAGTCACGGTGCCCTTTTAGGAATTAAATGGTTTCGCATCATCCAAGCCAAAAATGAATTAAAGAGGATTTGATGTCCATTCCTCGCAGGCCTACTTAAAGACGCTTGGGTACATTTTCGCGTGAGGGCCTCTTGTCCGAAAATATATCATCCGGATCCCAAATATTGCGAACGAGCAAAAAATGACACTATCAAGTATCATCATGGCATACAATGTTATTTAATCACCAACATACACTAGATAAAGTCTAAAAGGGCAAATTATTTTGGTCATCTCGTTAACAGGAATCATCTTGATTTTTCAATTTTGCGAGAATTGAAGCAAACGAAGGGAAAAATGGCACTTTGTTGTGAATACAATTTCATTGCGATATAAACAAAAATAAACATGGTTACATTTGGGCGCCATTATACGGCCCGAATCATGACGATATATGGGCGGCGAGGCGCTCGAATGCCGTCGTCTTATCACATGGAAATATTCATTAACCTCGTTGCCCATATCTTTGAAATGTCATTTTCTCATTGCAATATCCTGCATCATGTATATATGGGCATCTTGTGCTTTCTGATACTTTGTTGTAAATGAAGTTGACGTTATTTCAAAATGTACTTGTAATAACTAAATTCTCTCGCGGTACCCACGTTGAAAAAAACTGTAATAATTATGGTAAACATTTGAGGTGTAGATTAAAGGCCGATTTTTATTTTGACTGATTAGTTTCTATTATTCATTTATTTTCTTTACGTGTGAAAACCAGGAAAGTTCTTTAAGAAAGCTTTTCATTGATTTTTAAATTGAAATACTCCTAGCAGAACTCAACATCGCTTTTACTTTTGTTAAAAATATGTCAAGGAAGTTATTTGTCTGATCCAAGAGTGTATATCACTGAATATGATGCAGCCATGAAAATAATAATTGCCATTTTACAAGATGTTTTTAAAATGGAATTCCAGAGATGCATATGCAACTTTTGCCTGTGGTAAGTTAGTAAGAGGCTACTCCAAATCTTAATACTTTCTTCTCGAGTTGAATAATCTTGACAACCATAATCCCGCTTGCACTCGACACTAGCTCTTCCAGTAAACCATTAAGCCGATAACTGATGATGAACACGCGTGTCTACCCTAACTCTCTATACAGGCCTGAATTTCATTAATGGTGTCGTGTTAGCTACATGGGGGCAAACACAATTTTAAATGGAGAGAGAGAGAGAGAGAGAGAGAGAGAGAGAAAGGGGTGGGAAAGGATGAGAGAGAGAGAGAGAGAGAGAGAGAAGGGAAAAAGATCGTGAAAACGGGACGATTGGGTCCCCTCCCACAACCCCTAATCAGTGGCCTTCTTAATTCGCATTTCATTTTCCAAGTAAGGCTATGGTGCCCCACCTAAAATGAACAAGAAAAAAAAAAGGATGCCAGTGTGCCCTTCAATGGCTCGTCTCACGCAGGCTACGCCTCTACATTCTGATATCAAATCAACTTCGGATAAGGTTAAGTCAGGTTAAGAGAGACTTCAAAGAAAGGACAATTCCATCGAATGTATAGATGCGGGTTAGTTTGCAGGCACTTACCCTTGTCCTCCATTTTACGTAACGATGTCTTTCTTTTATTTGGATGAAAATATCAAATAAAGGACAGAAAGAGACTGAGAGAGCGAGGTTCCGCTCAAGGCTTTAGGAATAGTACATTGTGTAAAAAAGTGTTAAATTGGAGTATGTGTCTGCAGACTAGGAGGGGTATTGTACAAACAGAATAATCAGAGTATGAAAGATATGAAAGCAGTGAAAGTCTGATTATCAAAGGATAGGAATTTGTTAGACATGATCCCAGATCATAAGAAGGAGTTTGTGCTGTGACTTTTAGATCTTTTTGTTTAACTTATTGCAGAACGCATGATGCAAGGTAGCTAATTAATGGTAGGATGCGAGCGTTGATTTAGTATGCTCAGCATTATGCGCGTCTGTAAAATGGCGCCTGCCTGGTTGGAATACTCCTCAGTGAGTGGAGAATGTGCACACATTGTGTGCGGGCAAGCTGGATCTGATTATCGGGGTAAAAAATATACCTGTACAGCGTTTAGAAACATCGTCGATGTATTAAACGCTATATTATTATTATTAATGGCACTCTGAAATGTAATTTTTTCTTCATACATCTGGAATGTTTCCCACATTTCAAACAATATAACGCCGCGGCTGTAAAATGTGTATGCCATGTAATGCCCCAAAATAGATTCGCTGCTTTTTTTCAGTTGAGTGTTTCATTACTAAAAATGCAGAAAAAATAAATAACTTCTATATAGGGCAAATTTATGCAACTTTTAAACGAGGTATTGATTAATCTACAATCACACGCGTTACAGTTAAACGTTATCTACTATGACTCATCTCGTGGTATTATGATGAATCATAATAGCATGATTATAAAGTATTAAAATTGTAATAAGTATTGGTTGCGGTTGACAACCATTCAAGCTCGTCGCAACATTGGCAGCGTATATCATCTGCATTATATGTAAAGCCCATGAACCGAGACATGACTGGAAATTTTCTCCCCAGTAAACCTGTAGCTGAATCATAGATGATAACAACATGATTCAGTACAATGGACACAACCGTTTAAATGATTTTTGAACAAAACAGTTGATCAATATTTTTTAACCCCATCTCGTCAATTTGAAAAGAATTCAAGTCTTCTTTAATATCGTAGGTTCAAGCTGTCAAATATGTCTGTTCAAACATGAAAATAATCTATTTATTTTTAATAGATTCTCGTAAATTCGTATAGATTCTGGTCATTTTTTAACAGATAGTTTTAAGAGTGTGGCACTGACAGATTTACTGGAAGTGTAATATAGTATACAATTACCCTGAATAATAGACAAAACACCTCTTATGGTAATAAAAAGATCTAGAGATCTTTCTTCATTCAACCGTATTGATAATCCTCCTTGACCAAAATATGTTTTTCTTTCAATCTGTCGAACGTCCATTGATATAATATTTTAAGACAAGTATTTTGGATGAAGATGAATAATATTATAGATACAGTCAAGTCAACGGAGACCTACATGACTTTTGTATTACTCAAAATAATGATATCAGGCGCGCCAGAAGCAGTTTGGGATAGGGGGGGGG
>BEXV01001019.1:54557-79159 GCA_003118195.1 Hemicentrotus pulcherrimus
TGATGCCTTTTAGGCTGTAGCATGAAATGGGTGCAGCTTTCTTTGGAAAAATGTTACTTAACAGTTGAATTTGTACATGTCTCATTCACCAAGCTTTAGTTGGAAAGACTTTTAAAATCAGTAACAAAACCTTTACCTTCCAATGAGGAAGATCATAGCTGAAAGATGAAACACATGATATAATGTACATGTAGTATAATTATGATGGCCCGAGCCGCGACCATATGACCTAAATTCCTGGACAATTCCAGATCTAAAAGTTCTGTAAGATTTCAAAAATCTGAAAGCACCAATGGAAAGAGGAACTTGAATTTATTTTAATACACAGATTCAATATTTTCTTGAGAATCAGGTTTGAAATAATGAAAATATTGACAAAAGATCAGCAAATTTTGCTGTCTCTTGCATCCGTTTAAAATTGTTGAAATTACCAACAAAGGTCTAGGAATCTTCAAATCGAGAGAAGATGAACATGTACCTCAGCAAAATTGTAAGAAAAGCTATCTGCCAAATGATTGTTTGGGCGACGGTAAAAATAATGCAATTAACTTATATTATTTGATGGATTGCTTCGTTCGATACATGTAATAGATCTAATTGAACTTATTAAAGTTTGTGAGAAAGTTATGGAAAATCATGCCATGGACAGAAGGGGCGCTGGTATGCAGAAATAAGGATTGTTCACATTTTTGGAAACATTTCTAATTTCCGCTCCGCGCGTTGGCGATGCGAAAAACTGATTTTCTTGAGCGGAACCAATTTTGTTTGCATCGCCAGTGGCAGTGCGCGGTTCAGGAACCCGAAACCTACAGAGCGCCAATGAAAAAAAGAAATAAGGACGCAATTTGTTTGCGTTGATGTCAACGAGGACATCCTTATTCCTTGTTTATGCGTTTATGCGAACAAACCTCATTCTCGGAACAGCACCCCTACTGATACCCTCAAAGCTACCAAGTGTCACACATTTCTTTCGAGGGTCTGGAAATGCTCTCATTTACGGCATGCGCTAGATTCGAAATAGGCTCGCTTGCGCACTGAATCATGCCAAATGTCATGCATTGCATTGCTGATCTTGAACTTGGCGTTTCTGCACCCTACTGATAAAAGGATCGAATCTAGATCTATCCCTTCTTTTTCTCAATTTAAAAAAAAAATCTCTGCAGATTTTGAACACCTCAACTATAAAGGCCCAGCACGGCGCGCGCAGCCATTCACAAATTTGTACGTAAATTGTGTAGATCTAGATCTAGATCTAGAGTCTATGTCTGTCTAGATGATGATACTAGATCTAGAATCTAGTCACAACGTGTGCTTTAATCAAAATCTCAGCAAACTTATTTTTTTACCCTTTGTGAGATGCTACTAAAGACGTCACGTCGCACCCGGCCCTGCACCCCATGACCGTGCCATGCATGACCTACACCAAGGCTGGAGCAAGCCACTTTTTTGCTCGTACCCCGCGGCCGCCCCGAACCGTCTCCAGAGCGGAGCGGAGTCTCGGAGAGCTAGAGGCCCACGGCCCCGCGGCCCGAGCCCCATCTTCGAACACTCAACTTCTCATGTCCAAATTCTTTGCCAAATTCGCCGTAGCCCAGCGAATTTATCTAGCATGCTTAAAGTTTATTACAATCTTACCTCGATCAACCTCATTCAAATCTACAACATGCGGTCCAAACTTTACGTTTCCTTCCAATAAAGAACTGCCCAAATTTACAGGAAAATCGAGTTTAAAATGAAAATGGTCTCTTAATTATTCATCCAATTTTCACACACACACACCCGCGCGTGACGTGAGAGGGCGCTTTTAAATTAGTTCAGATATTGCATCAGGAACGAGAACAAATAGGAACACACGTGTTACAGAAATCGGCCTAATATTTCATATTTGTCGTCAAATTGAAGCATTGAACCATTCCTATTTGATTCCATAAGATGTAAGTATAGTTATTGGGTTCATTAAATATTGTAAATTTTCTTTATGAATACCAATTTTGCTACTAAAACATGGGCGTATGGAAACCAAACCCAAATTGTAAATTACAGTCCCATTCGCTACTATTGGTGTGGTACTAAATATGAAGAAGAATGGCGAATGTTTGAGAGTGTTGATTTCGTGTTTCTTGAATTAAACTAAGTATGTCAAGACTCGTATCATAAGCCAAACTTAAGTTGCAGTCGACTATCTTATGCATGCAAACAACTTTTTGACTAAATGGAAATAAGAAATGGCTTTTCTAATTCAGTAATTGTCTTTTTTTTGGTTTGAAAATGTTGATAAGTCTTCAATCATTTTCAATGATGTTGATGCAATTACTTTACCTTTACCTTTACCTTTTACTTTACCCAAGATTCTGGAAGAATGCTGTGTTCCCAGCAGTCGGGCTTCCAGTTCAATTTCAATCACAAAGCCAATTAGAAAGAGCAAACAACAAAGTACAATAGTGACATTAGTCCCATTATAAATATAAGAAAGTGTGTATTTGGGAATGTGAATCAAGGTAGAGAATGTGTATGTGATAGACTAGCGGAGCCGAAGATAAATCATGAAAGTATCGGAATTTGCACTTGTTAAACGCAAATTCTATCGAGACATTAACGTGATACTAGTAGTAGAAGTCCAGTACCACCACTGCAAGTGTACAAATGCTGGATACTCCATGCGATGCAGGAATTAAGCGCGTTGACACAATAAATATAGTCTTTACTCTTTAATTAAGGAACTTGATTACATTTTCTGCATTACATGTACAGCGTACATCGATATCCTGATTATTGTGTGTATTTTTTCACAATGTCTGCATCATGAAATATTTGCAATCTTCTAAAGGAAATCGTGTAAAAAGTTAGAAATGCCTGGTAAACTGTCCATTCATACTTTTTGTCTTTTATTTACTGGAAATTTAAAAAACAACAACAAACAAACAGGGCAGGCCTGAAACAAACACAGAAATAACAAGAAGCAGAGAAGAAAAAAAAATAGATAGGGCTTTTTATTCATATTTTCTCAATTTATTACTGTGATCTTGTTTCCTCTAGATTAAGCTCCATAACATCCATCAGATCAGTCTTGGAGCAAGATAAGAAGAAGAAGAAGCAGTCATGCCAATTTCATGTCGATTCTACGAGCAGCACTTCCCAGAGGTGGAAGATGTGGTAATGGTGAAGGTCCGTTCCATTGCGGAGATGGGGGCGTACGTCCACCTCCTAGAATACAATAAGATTGAGGGCATGATCCTGCTTAGTGAGCTTTCGAGAAGGCGTATCAGATCTATCAACAAACTCATCAGAGTGGATAGGGATGAATGTGTTGTTGTCATCAGGGTGGATAAAGATAAAGGTGGGTTTTATATTCTGATATAATGTTGTTTTGGTAGCTTAGCAAAATGTAGCCTGCACAAAAAGATGTGTCTGGAATGCAAACTGTATAATTGTTGTGGCCTTACCACTTTGTACACATTGGTTCATACTCCTACAATGTAAGTTGCAATTTTTAATTTGTTTGTGGACCATCCTGGGCTTAGTGTGAGAGCTACAATGTACATTAATATTTGTATGTTTGTGCTAATGAATGTTGAAAAAAGTTTTTTTAATCCTCTTTTAATTTTCGTTTGTGGATATTCCAAACATTGTAGATTAAAGTGGAGAATTTAAAACTGGAAGGTGAAAAGGAAATAAATATCCTGAAAATTTTATATATGAACGAAAAATTGAATGATAGACATTGTTAATTTTTGTTCCACCTGTTGTCAACTTTGGCAATGGATTATTTTTCACATTGCCTTCTGTCCAAGAAGTTATTGCATGTCAATTTAGAATTTTTGATAGTTCAATATTTATTCACTCTGTTTTATGACAGGTTACATTGATTTATCCAAGAGGAGAGTGTCAGCAGAGGAGATCAAAAAGTGTGAGGAGAAATATGCAAAAGCCAAAGCAGTAAGTCTAGTGTTCATTATATTTTCAATTGGTATGTGGCTTAAAACCTCCCAAAGAGGCCAATTTGGAAAATTTAGAGATATACAAATATTTTATAGTTCTGGTATTGAAAATGGAAACTTGAATTGAGTCAATATTTTACCAAGCAGTTTATAAACATTTCTGAGAGGAACTAAAAAATCAGCACAGTCTTTTAATGCTATACACCTATGAACCTCTAGCCCTCCCTACTGGGACAGAGGCCCCTTTGTCGCTTCTTTGTGATTGCTTTCTTCTTGTATAGAATTGCATTTTTAAAAAAAATTTGTGTCCCTCTACTGTCACCAGCATATCATTTTGATATGCATGTTAGGGTTGAGAAAATGAAAGTCATTTGTAACGATGTCACCTTTAATTCTATAAAGCATATAAATTGAAACAAAATATGTGAATACGAATTAGTATTATTGAAAGTATCGGTAATGGATTTCTTGTTTGGGTATTATGAAGTGAGCCATTGTGAGCCCTTCCATATCCTAGACTTTCATGTAGTCAACTCTTAAAGGCTGTCTGTACTAGTTTGGCTAGAAGGGATTAGATCACCAAAGGTGGTCACTGACAGGTGGCCTTTTCATCAACTCAGCTCTCAATTAACATAAGAAAAAGAGGATCATTAGGCATTGTCTCCTATATAGAGGTAGCAATAAGCTACAAGTAGTACAGTGGGGTTTTAAGTCGGCCTGTTTTGATTCCTTGTAGGTAAATAGTATCCTGAGGCACGTAGGGGAGATCCTAGGCTACAGCAGCAACTCACAACTGGAAGAACTCTATCAACAGACGGCGTGGTACTTCGACCAGAAGTACAAATCTGTTGGCTACGGAGCATATGAAGCCTTCAAGACGTGTGTAAAGTAAGTTTAAAGGGAACGTTATCTGCTAGTGAAGATGGAACATAGTTGGTGAGCCTTCTGATTCATTTTATGTCAGTTTGGTAGAACATCAGAGTAGAATGTCCCTTGAACAAAGTTGCAGGACAATGCCATCATATATGACAAGAAATGGCTGGTCTTTAGTTCAAGCTGTGGCTTTGCACATGAATGTATGTCAGAAATATCCTTTGGAGAAACATTAATCTACATTTGACACTCTCAACCCAGGTATAATATGAATTTACTCTTTTAAGTGGAAAAGGACTGCACTAATAATGGTTGCCAAAGCTAACAGGGTTATTATTTCCAAAGGACTATGGAAGCAACTTGAGACTTTGGATCACAGTGTGTTATGCAATAAACCTCTGGGGAATATTATTACTAATTGACGAGCGGAAATAAGTATAATTTTTTCTTTAGTCATTGCTTTGGACTTACTTGTTGCCTAATTTGTTGTTTTTTAATTTTTGTTTATCTAGCGAGCCAGAGCTGCTAGCTGAATGCAATCTAGATGAGGAGACGCACAAAGTATTGTTAGAGAATATTGAAAGGAAACTCACACCCCAAGCTGTCAAAATCAGAGCAGGTAAGGCATAAGAACTATCAGATTAATTGAAATCTCTATTTAGAGATGTTGTAATAAAATCTTAAAAGTAGTGATGTAGAACTTTTATTAAAATACTTGTTAAAGGTAATACAAAGTTTTGGTATGGGGTCATGAATTTGATTTAAATGAACATATTAGGAGCCCCCCCCCCCCTCAACATTTTTCGCGCTAATTTTTTAACGCAAACAAATCTTGCACTGAAATTTTGTGACTTTTTTTTTTCGAGTCTTGCGCATCTTTATTAAAAATAAAATTGAAAATCGGACCTACAATTACAAAGTAATGTGACCTTTTGTTTTTGCATGTCAGCCTAAAATTCGCTAATTTTTGTGATTTGTGTACAAAACATATGGAAATCTCATTTTCAAATAAAGAGATAAAAACATTGGTTATTTGGTCTTGTTATTTATTGGTTATTTGTTATTTGGTCTAGTTTAGGTGTTTATTTTGGGGTCATAATAGTTGAATTATGGTTGGAAATGAAATATAACAACAAAAACAATAAAATACATAAGTTAAAAAACATGGAAATACATAAGAAATTATCAAAACAATAGATAACATAAAGAATAACCTCGGTTTTTCATTTGTTTGAGTTGTATTATTATTCCAAATGATCTAACAAATATATGTAGTGAAAAAAAATGCTAAAATATGAAAAATGTCTGATTTATGGGCAAAAATATAAATTTTATGACCTTATTTGCATAAATTACCATAAATATGCAAATGAGTGATTTTTTCATAAAATTGAAATTACCATGGTATTTTAAACACTTCACTTGACATGTATGCAAATTTTTGATGTGATCGATCGTTTCACGGCAGTGATCATAGGGGGGAGGGGGCGGCCCCCCCCCCTCGGGCTATGCAGTTTCAAAATAGCCTGGACTATATAGGGATAAACTTAAATTTCCTACATTTCTATTTCTTGTAATATTTAGCACATACCCTTCCCTGGATGTACATTACTACTTACTAAGTGTAGTAGTTCACAGTATTCCATTTGTAAATATTATTTACTGTCACTTGAACCAACTTTTAAAACGTCACTACAGGCTAAATGCTTTCCTCCGTTTCTTTTACCTTATTCATTGTAAAAGTCCTGAGGAAAGGAATTTGGCTGGACCCACATCTGTAATATGTTCTAACGTTTTTAGTTTTGCTTTAACAATGTTTTTATACAACAATTCAGTTTTCTTCCTTTGATTAATGTGGAGTTTGTTATGAAGTTATCCAGTCCAACTTACTGCATTTTTACTGTATTAGATGGAGACTATGTGTTTGTATGTGCTAAGGCTGTGCATAACCGCGTAATGAGGTACTCGAGTACAATCCCAGGCTTACAGGCGAATACTCGAATACTCGGACGCCATGTAAACTGGAAAAAAAAGAATGGCAGCTGAGTATTCGAGTACGAGAAATCGTACTCAAGTAGTTGTCAACAGTGCGAGTACTAGAGTATTCAAGTACTCGTCGCAGCCTTAGAATGTGCATTGCTTCTTATTACTCTCTGTCATACTTTTCCTTACAGACATTGAAGTTGCATGTTATGGCTATGATGGTATCGATGCAGTAAAGGACGCCCTCACGAAAGGCTTGGATATGTCATCAGAAGAGATGCCCATCAAGGTAGGATTTACATTTTGAGGTTTTTTTCGATGTTGCCTGTTTGGAGCCGGAAGTGTGTTCTATCATTGGCTCCAAACAGACGACATATACATTCCAACCTTTGATGTCGTCAAAGGCATTGTTTACAGATGTTTCCAGTTTTACAAATCTGAGATGCATTGGCCCTTAAAAAAATTGTGCTTCAAAATGATCATGAAGTGCTTCAAAAAGTAAAAATCTTTTAGTGGTCTTTATACACAGGTTTCACTGTAAATAGAAGTGTATTTTGATTTATGTTTCTCCCCTCCCTCCGCAGATCAACCTGATTGCCCCACCTCAGTACGTGGTGACCACTCAGACGTTAGAGAGAGTTGAAGGTGTGGAGAAGCTAAAGGAAGCCATTGAAGCAATCAAAGAGAGCATCATCAAGAGCGGTGGAGTCTTCAAGGTCATGATGGCGGTAAGTTTCCTCAGATAGGATGTACAGAGTAGGGCTCCCAGCTCTGTTGGAAATCATAAAATAACTGGAAAATGAGTTCCATTTTTGTTCAAGTCAGGAAAAATGCAGGGAATTTAAGAAAACTTACTGAAATCAGGTAAAAATCTGGGAAATTCATCAGCCCCCAAAGAAAGAAATCTGTCTCTTATATTTTGTCATGAGTTCAAACTGTATACAGGAAAAAATGACATTTCATCCTGGAAGTGGTCGAAACAAAGATCCAGAAGTTTTGAAACTCTACCGTAGAGAAAATCAGGGAATTTTTTCTCACGAAGTCCTTGAAAAGGGTTAAATCAAAGAAAGTATCACAAAAAGCGGTGGGGTCTTCAAAGTCATGATGGCGGGAAGTAGGACTCCCAGCTGTATTGGATGTAGAGAGAATTGAGGGTTTATTCTGAGGGAGAAAAAAATGGGCTCACTGAATTTTAGACTTCGTTATTTTTTTTTTTTTCCTAAACCTTTTTCCTATGTTTTTTTTGTGAGTGCATGTCATGAATACCTGAATAGTTCAACTTCTTTGGCTGTTGTTCCTTTTGATTTCAAATGTCATTTAAAGCTTAGTTCATCATATGAAAATG
This sequence comes from Hemicentrotus pulcherrimus, assembly GCA_003118195.1. Classification (NCBI taxonomy): domain Eukaryota; kingdom Metazoa; phylum Echinodermata; class Echinoidea; order Camarodonta; family Strongylocentrotidae; genus Hemicentrotus; species Hemicentrotus pulcherrimus. Next base: position 62,697 of record BEXV01001019.1, read on the forward strand.
TTTTTGATGTTTTTAATATGTATATTTTCATATTTGTAGTTTTATGTTTTACTTGTATGACTAATATATACATTTTATTTAGACATTTAAAGAAACTTTACCTCAAACCCAATTTATGATTATATATGATGGATTGTTTTGCTCAAATATTTAGTATCGATGACTATTGTTTAAAAGAAACATGAAAATATATATTTCAAATCATAGGCATAGTACATGTATTTATATAAAAACTGTCTCTTTTTCCTATTTCTATGAAAATGTACATCTTAGCATCTTAGCATCTTAAAAAAAATATTCATCATGATTTCACAAATCAATGTATTTCCTTCTTTCTTCCTTCCACTAATTTGAACCACAGCCTAAGGTTGTCACCGACACAGAGGAACAAGAGCTTGCCAGACATCTGGAGAACTTGGAGAAAGCAAATGCAGAGGTCGACGGAGACGATGACGGGGAAGAAATCGGAAACGAGGAAGACTAATTAGCGATTAAACGGAATTAGCAAATTACAATTTAACCTCGTTTATTTATAACATCAGGTTAGGTGAAAGCTTTAAAGTCAGTAAGTCCATTAAAAAAAAAATCTGAATCAAGGGCCGGTTACTCCTTGAAGATGAGGGCCACATTAACGACAACTTTAATGATAAAAATTTTCCCTAATCGTTCCCCTCTTGTTCATGTGGAAAATGAATTGGAAATCATTCTGGTCAAACCTCCATGATTTGTGCTAACGAGCGTCCCTCTATCGTCTCAGTGGGATTGCTTGGCAAGCACTGAGACAGACCTTGATGATAATATCTGTAAAACAATAATGTTCCTCCTTCCATGTGACATCAGTTCAGAAGAAGTCACGTGTGCAGTATACTTTATGCTCGATTGATAGAGCCACAGTAACGTTATTGTTTCACTGACACCACTTTTATGGTTATCATTTTCACTATTTGTTATGGTTATCCTTCATGTTTGATCAACCCCTTATGGTCCTTCTCGCTCTTGAGTTGTGATAAATGTGACTTTTTTTAGATAATTCATAAATGTCAAGAGTACATTCCTCAGAACTGACTCAATGACCCTTCTGTATAGATATTGGTAAGAAAAAGAACAGAGAGTACATGTACTTCTTAGTGAGTTATTCCGTTTGGGATTAGCTTCATTTATACTGGCTCACCACTCTTTCGTTTTATTTGGGTCATTTTTCTATTTTGTTTACTCTTTACTGTCGAGTGTATTTCGGCTAGTCCTCCTCCTACTTCTTCAGCTCTTCTAATGAGAAAATGGAGCCCAAGTTTGATCTATTTTCTTTTTAGTTTAATTTTAATTCGTCTTTTTTAGGGATTTCCTGTAGAATTGGCTTGTGTAACTATTTGGGGGAATCTTATTATCTTGCATACTAGGTGAAAGTTAGACCTTGAGGTATTTCAGTCCAAGTAGAATGAAACTATTTGAACTGATAACCCTTTATACAACAACAAAACAAAACAAAAAACACTTAATCTGGAAAAGATTGTATGTTGGTAATGTCATTTCCATCTGTATGTAATGTACGCATTTTCAATTCAAAGATATCAACCAGATTTTGATATAGACTTTTGAGTATCGTATTAATTAGAAGTACATGTACACATGCCTGTGTAATTATGTGAAAATGTGAAAGTACAACAATGTATTGTAACAAGATTCAAAATAAAGAAGACACTTTTACAGTGTCAACTTATTTGTACAGACAATATATTGGATGAAGTGCGGTGTTGTTATTCTCTAAATTGGAATGAGGCAATGAGTATTCTATTTTTGTTATGCTTATGCAGTATTCAGGTAATATTTATTTCCATCATCAAGTTCATTTTCATAACTATAATCATCATCATTGTCAAGATAACCATCACTACTGCCATCATCAATAACATTATCATCATCAAGGTCATCATCGTCATCACCATGCTCATCACAATCATTACCAATCATTATCATCTTCATCATCATAGCCATAATCCTCCTCTACCTCATCACCATCATCATCATCATCATCGTCGTCCTCATCGTCCTCCTCATCTTCTTATCTACTGCACAACCATCACCCAGTAAGGCCATGTGCTGGTTCACTCTCACACTACGATTCTGCATCTCTCGTGCATCATCATCAAAGACAGAAGACAAATCTTACCTCGGAAATAATTTTGAAGTACTTTTTATGATATTTTGCATGATATTACACTGGAGAGCTGCTCTTTCATGTTGAGATAAACAATTTATGGGTGCAATAATCTTAACGTACAGAGTATATTGAATGAAATGATACAATTACAAAAAGTTGCATAAGAGGATAAAGGAATAAATTGATAAAAAAATACAAACGCACAAATTAAAATATATAAAAAAATGGTAGAAAAAAGAAAGAGCCCTGTAAAAAATGGTATAAAAACTGATATAAAAAATAGAGCCAATTATATTGAGCGGTGAGCAGGGTTTCAAGCAATCTCTCTGTATAATCTTGTCTGTTAGCAATCTTTATAGCTGGTGTAATTATGATCANAATAAAAACAGACCATGTATATCACCTGTAACACTATATATGTACAAAGTACATTGCAATGGAATATTATTGTAAAACAAACCATTTTTACAGGTTATGTCTTTATATCAAAAAATGCTAATCGTACTGGTAATTTAGAGTTATTGGATAAAAATGCTTATAAAAATGCTAGAAAGTTATAAAATTCACATGATCTGGATAAAAATGTTGCATAGATACTTAACATGATGGTGCATAACACGAATGCACATTATGTGGAGTTTCTCTCAAAACTACCAAACTTGATTTTCAAATACATGTAACAAGCTGGCGCATGCATGTTAGTATCAGGTGACCAACATCAAAAAGGAAGTAGGTTTCTAATTGCATAATAATCTGGGGTCAGTGGACAGCTTCAAGTTTGAGTAGCTTGGAGAAGAGGTCGATCAATGTGAAGACAAAAGAAGAAGAGCTATACACGAGCTCTGGTAATGTCCAAATGAAGAAATCAGCTTATAACATGAAATTAAATACTCCCTAACACTTCAGTTTACTGTCTGAGAGAATGTCTGAGGCAGACATCTGTAAATGTGGCTCATACTTTCAAGTTTGATGAATAAGCCGGAAATGTATGGAAATGTATGGCAAGAAACAAATGATTTATGGCAGTTCAAACTGCAACAGCATATTCATAATAAGAGTCATGGACAGCTCCTATTACATGAGCATCAAACCATAACTGTGTTCCAACAAGACATGTACAACAGTTTGGACAAATCAATCAATATCTTGATAAGGGATCAAGTTCTTCCATACGACTCCGGGAACTGATGGCAGACTTCTGTGGCAAGAGAGGAAGAAAGTGTCTTTAAAAAAAAAGAAAAAAGAAAATGGCTTCTTCCAAGTGGAAGAAAAGCTTTCTCTCTAGCCTTCATTGCGAAGCATGTTCTCTGTACTAGCTGTCAGAAAAGCTCAAATGAATGTGGAAATTGTCTTCATCATACACAACACTGGATACCATCACAACAGCCAGCTGCTCTTTGCTCTTCAGGTATTGGCAAGAGAACAGGTATTACAGTACAGTGATTCAATTTATCAGACCAGTAATCTGAAAACGCATTTGCGAAGGCACATGTCACGCGGTTTGTCAATTAAGAATGATAAAGCGAGTGTGGTGGACATAATAATAATATCATAATGTTATTCTGGATTTAAATAGAGCCTTATACATGTAAGACGTCTCTAATACATGGTTACATACAGATTTACTTCCATTTTCTGACTTTTTCTTCGTCAGAATATCTCAGAATGTCTTATTAAAGATTAAAGTATTATGGTTACATACAGATTTACTTCCATTTTCTGACTTTTTCTTCGTCAGAATATCTCAGAATGTCTTATTAAAGATTAAAGTATTGAGTTTGGGACATACAAGCTTCACCCGAGTTTAAGCTATTGTAAATGAGTTAACAAGTTAATGACATCATTTATACAGCAGCTTTATGATTCCCATCAAAAGAATCAAACTGGCTCTCCTGTAGGCATCTAGGGGCTTGTTGAAAACACACACATGGCAGCTTTATGATCAGTCTACAAGCTCCCCATAATATGCTGTAATGGTTTTGATTTTCTTGTTCAAGAAGTTCTGCTCGATATCCATACGCCCTCCTGGGCCAGCGAGGGAGGCCAACTAGAGGGAGACAAAGAGGCAAAAAGTCGTAGTTACAGTGGAAGTCCACTCTGGCATTGTTGGCTTAACTACAAACAGAATACAGAACTCTCGGCAGATGTAAGCCACATCATGATGTAATTCTTGTAGAACTTGAGAATTAATCTGTGTCCCTGTCCTAACACTAGGTTCTCGAGTTGATATAAACAAATGTATGTATCATAGCTAACACCAATATTACAGTACATTAATGACAGAGATAGCTATCAAAAGTTCATTTGTGAAATGTATAAAATAGATCAGGTAAGGTACTAAATCATTGTTTTAAATTCGTGAAATATATCAAATAGATCATGTTAGAATACCTACTGTATGATATGGACTCATACGCAGGTATTAAAGTTACATTGAACAACGACTAATCAATAAACTTCGAACTTGTGAAGTGACAAGTCGCTTACCTGTTCTACATTAGCATTTCTTGGAGCAAAGAAACCAATGTTTTCTGAAATGCATCTAGCCTTCTCAAACATGGCTGCAGTAAGAAGAAGTTAAGGACCACAATTCAAACAGTTGAAAATGGACAAAGCTATCAATACTTCCAAAATAATCGTTTTTCAAAATCACAGCTATATATATCAACCACTTAAATTTCATGAAATGTAAATAAGCAAAAGAAGGACATTTGCACAAACATTGTGCATACATGTATGTCAGCAAGTTATCAGCATTTAGCTTTCATTTTTGTGGGTAAAACTGCTTGGATTTGGGCTTGTAAGAACATTGTGAGCAATACTATATTTGTACTCCTGATGGCTCTAAGATGGTCTCTTTAAAATACAGTTAATTAAAAGAGAAGACTTTCATGGGATATCAGAGTACACTGTCAGCCCAAGAGACTGACAATGACGGTGTTATGAACCCTCAGATAACTTTTCAGATGACCAATTATAAATAGAGCCTTAAAATTTCATGCTGTCAGTCTCAAGGGTTTGCGATCTCAATGCAATCCCCAAAACAAACTTGATAACTATTGGAAAAAAAAATCACCTTCAGTATATGACCCTGAAAGTAACTAGAAGAAGAATGTATAACTATTCCACCCTCCACACGCACACCTCGACACGAAACCACAACAAACTGAAGTATAGAAAGGTACTCAATGAACAGGCCCTGTCCTCCCAACATTGATGGATTAAAGTAAAGGAAGTAAGTAAAGTAAGTAAGTAAAGTAATGGTTGTAGCCAAAGTTTAGGCACTTTGTTTTCAATGAAAGGATATGTATCAATGTCCATCATGGAGAAGAGATCAAACACCTCGGCATTGAGGTACTTTGGTCCGCCCCATGGAGGGCTCAAGAACACCACATCTGCTTTCAAGTCATCTGCCACCTTGAAAAAGTCACCAACGATGAACTCGATACGATCCTCAACCCCGTAGACTGTAGCGTTGTGTAGGGCTAACTCGATCTTGGCGGGGTCAATGTCAATTGCTACCACTGTATTGCAAAGGATAGACAATTCTGGATTTATTTATGCTGTTGTGAAAGGGCATTTTGTTCCCCTCAAAAAGAGAAAAATTATGTCCAAAACATCTTATAGTTGCATGTGTGCTGGTGGAGTAGCAAAATATAAGCAAAACGTATCATTCATCACTGCAAATAATAATTGTACAGTAACTGCAATTGTATACTAATTGGTTGGAATGTAAAAATGTTAGACAAAAAAATGTGCTGTAAAGAATCTGACCACAGAAAATCTGAAACATAACCAATCAGGTTTAATACCCCTTTCACATGTAGGTAAACTGGATGGCATTCCCCCTTGCCCCCTAGAAGTTGCTGTAAAAAAAAAGATTTTGGCCGCAGAGATGCAATGTTGGTTAGCTTCCACCTTTCACAATTAAGGCCCCACAGAAAGCGTCAAAAATCAGCTCAAAACTACATCTTTCTGGGACCCGTTTTACAAAGCCTTTTCTCAATGAGAAAAATCATTGACAAATCTGCTGATAACCAATCAGAAGCGAGGATTTCAGTAGCTTATATCAAACAACTGTCATTTGTCACTGATGACAAGTTTTGTGAAACAGGGCCCAGCTTGTCATCGAGCTATCCTCTCAGAACCTTGTGGCAGTATAGCATTGTGCAAGACACTTTATATCCAAACAAAGTCTACTACTACTGACTACTGTATCTGTCGACTTCTACTACACGTACTTACCCCTCTCACATGTGAAGGCAAACTGAATAGCGTTACCCCCAGACCCACAGAAAGCATCAACAATCAAGTCACATCTACATCTCTCTGCTTGATGTTCAGCTATCCTTTCCGGGGTCACAGAATACCAGCCCTCTAAGGAGATTATAATAACACAAAAAAGAGACAAACAAAGTCATTAGGATGAGGAAAATAAAAGAAAGTAAGTACAAAACAACTCGATTTTGAATCCATGTAATGTTTGTGACCTGTATTTTTTTTTTATTGTATCCATTAATATTATCAATTTCATTACAAACTGCTCAAATTATAGAAATACATGCACCTACCAGAATTACTTCAGCTGTTAAATACAATCAATCATTATAAAATATTGAACTCAGAATTTACATTAGCTGTAATTTATTTGATAATGTATGATGATTTGGTTGGGTGCAGATTGTAATTCATATATTCTTGTACTGGTATCAGATTCTACAGTATCATTGATTTTGTGTTCTACCATTGTTATCTATCAATATCTTGATCTGGAATAATCTCCCCGTCTCTGTCCGTGAATCCCAAACTCTTGACACTTTTAAACGTGGACTTAAGACCTACATGTATCTATTCAACACAAAGTAATTGTCCATCATCATACCGTATTTATAACCGCATGTCCTATCTTCTTATTTATTGTCTAATGTACGTAATTATTGCAGTTTCACTAATGATACTTAAAGCTAAACTTTAGTACTGGTAATGCGATTGCATTGTAAAAGAAAAGGTGTGGAAAGGATCAGAAACAGTTGATCATGTAGCATGTAAGTATTGGTGTGCACTGCAAGGGTCTGGAGTCATCAAAATCATAATAAATTTGACCGAGTCTTGGTAAAGTAACGAGCACTGTACACAGAAAGCTATATATGGGACAACACACATGGTGTCGGGGTTGGTACTACCTAGAATTCCTTGTCTTTCTATGCTCATTACTCAGCCAGTATACACTTTCTTCCAAAATTGTTTGGCACATGTTATTTATTTATAATCTTGAACATTCCTTGTAAGTTTTGTTTGATTCTGTGAAAATTAATTTTCTTTTTTTACCAGTACTGGAGTTGCTCTTTAATTATTGTACTTACATTTTCATTTTTCATTATCATGTTATTGTTATACATTGTTAGTTAGTAATTTGTCCTAATTAAGCGCATTGTTCATTTCACGTTTCTTGTTGATCCTTATTACATATTTAGTTTAACCATACTTTTCATTTCACTTGTTTTGTAAAGCGCTTAGAAACTGTACTTGTATACCAACGCTATGTAAATCTTAAATATTATTATTATTAAAATATCATTATTTGAAGCTGAAAATTATTCTCACGTTTTGGTTACAATAAAGGCATAATAAAAGTAGAAGACACATTGCTGATTAGTTTTGGCAAGCTAGTATAATAATGAATGATAATAAGCATTTGGGGGATTATGTATACCGGTATAGCTTACTAGGTTACATCAACCAAATGTTAGACGTCAAGATAAGAAGGCATATTTACTTGGCGATAGCAATAAAGGTGTTAAGACTTAAAAAGAACACTAAATGTAGGTGAGAGACAGGAAAAAAGAATAAAACGGTCGAGGCCAGGGGCTGAAAAGAGGGAGGGAGAGAGAGAGAATTAGACATACATGTACACCTACCTTCGTCTAACTTGATGCCTTCATCAAATCTTGAGAACAATCTGTATCGCTGAGCCCAGTACTTGTTCAAATGCTTACTGCCTCCAGCGATGTCATGCTTGGGAGTATACTTCCGCTGTCTGCGCTGCTTTGCTTTTGGCTTTGTCTCCTGATCAACATCTTTGACTTCTCCTTCCTCCCTTATAATCTCTCCCGAATTGACCCTATTTTCTTCTATCTTTATGTCTTCTAGTTCAGCTACGGTTTGTATAGTTCCAGGTGTACTGGATGCTGTGTTTTGTTCTGATGCTGCATGTTTTGGCAAGTCTGTTGGCAGGGCATCTCCCTTTTCATCTATGCAAATATCCTCAATTTTTACTTCATCATCTATTATCTGATCTGCTTGTTTGTTAGTATGGCAACCATTATCACTATGTTCTAAAGGCGCCTCCTCTCCTAGGAATTCTTTGACATTTTCATCAAGTAATCTTTTATCAGTCTTATCCTCTATTGGGGCCTCACTGTTTTCATCAAGATTACTACATGTATCTGTGTCATCATCATCCTCATTGTATATGACCCCGATGACATTCAAGTCTTACTCTCTCTCCAGGAAACCTCGCACCTTTCCAAGAACTTTGCTCTTGCCAACTTTTAAGGACATTACAGGTCTCTGCTTTACAACTCTTGATCCTTCCTGGGAGGTTGTCCCTGCAGCTTTTTCATCTCCATCACCTCCATCTTCAGCCTCACATTCTTCATCACTGAATCTGACGTGGAGAGGCTTCTTCCTCAAGTTCAGGTCGGTGTCGTGACTTTTCTTCAGCCGTTTGTTGAAGTAGTGGACCTTTGCCTTCTGAAATGGCTTCTGATCCAAGAACCTGGAAAAGTAACATAAATATAGCAACAAAAGACCCACTTAGGTTACAAATGGAATAAAGGCACAAATATATAATGGCGTTATAACAAAAATTCTGACTGAAAATTACATATTTCTGAGCTACAAGTATCATACATTGCTATTGAATTTGATCAGCACATAAACTATCATGACACAAATTGAACTGAAAAGTCAATAACGGTCATTTTCCATATTAAAACTTTTACAAGTTGTCATATATACAGTAGGCTCGCGGATGCACCATGTGAGAGAGAGAGAGAGGGGGATTCAGGAGTCCTGAAATGGACTCTTGGTAATTTTTCTTGAGGGTGTGTAGTCCTGAAAAAGACGGTTGGTGTAGTCTTGAAAAAGACTTTTGGTTATCTTTCTTAGCTTATAGTTTAAAGGAGAACTATAGCGCCGATTGGAGAGGATAGGTGGCGGGAGTGGCTTGATGTTTCAAACAGGTTGACTATCCGTTGTCATATGTATTGATAAATTCTGTGGCAAGAAGCATTTGCAACTTTGAACCCCTCAAAAAGTTTGTAAACATTTCTGGTTTTACAGAGATCAATTTTCAATTCTTACATCGAGTGCAAATGTTGTGGCTTCTGTGAGAGTTTTACTCTTTGTCAATTCTCTCTCTCTCTCTCTAAGTGCCATATTGTGATTGACTTTGGCGATCCATGCTGTTCCACAACCCTCAGTTCCTAGCCTTCTCCATTAGTACCACTCCCATTTCCTTCACTCCTCTCTCTTCCAACAATTTCTGAAGACTGTCCATCCAAAGTATTCTCCTTCTTCCCATACTCCTACCCACGATTTTCCCTGTCAAAGCAAGATTCTCTAGGCCTTCTTTACTAAATGTACAAAATACCAATCCTCAATTGCAATGTAAGAAGGGATGCCTTACCTCCGAGATGCAGGGTCACAACTGAGACCTAATTTCTGAAAGACTTTGGTGTATGCTGACCCAAGCTCTTCAGCATCCAACTCATGACTGATGGAAAGAAAAGAAGAACATGGTATCCCATGAGAATCACAATCATCTATAGATCTCAAACACAAGCTATATGCTGTCCAGGGTCTAAACTGACAAGTACATGTACTAGAAATACATACATTCACATTCATTATCAGATATAGTTTGATTTTGGTAGCAAAAAGCACAACTTTTAATTTTAAATGTATATACATAAAGATGAAGCATCTTCCTGGTATATAGAACATGAACTTTCAAACTAAATATCTCAAACAGGTTTAAGATCGTTGCAAATTAAGCACATACATTTGACAATTTCCCATTGCGTGTGCTTTTTTGAAGGAATAAATTTGAATACAATTCCCAAAATACACAATGTGTATTTTTCATAAATAATTTTTTGAAGCTCACAATATTTTGCACTCTTACAATCATTGCTTTATATATGCTTTAGAAAGATGGCACATTCAATATTTTGTTTTAATGGGCGATAGTAATCAATAAATGCAAGAGTTCCAATATTGCAAATGAAAAAAAAAACAATATCTGGGAACAAGAAAGACTTTCAAAGCGGAGGCACAAACTGATCCTACCTCCTCTTTGTCTTGTATGGTGAATCTTCTGGAGGTTCCTCATCATCATCATCACCATGGTAACTGCCTGTAGATGGTAGATCTCTCTTTGCCATGATGGCTGTGGAAGAACCTTCAATATGGATTGAACAATAAGAATTACATCTTTTAGTGAAATGTTTTGTAATATACACGTTATTGTTTCTACCAATACGCATGTAACAAACAGGGGTAACAGTGAGCACTGAACCCCCCCCCCCCCCCCCCCCNAAAATGGGGGGGGGGGATCATGAAAAATTTCAAGTGACATTCAGTTTACAAACAAATCTAATCATGGGATAAACATTTTCTATTATTTTATTATCATGGTTATCATTGCTTCTTAGAACAAATTTTACCCCAATCATCAAAATGGTTCATTAAGATTAGTCAAAGTAGCAAATACGGTAAGTGGATGGTAGAAACGGGGTTACCATTGCTGCTTCCACTGGAATTAGTCCTGGTCTGCTTTGAATTTTGCTTCCTTTTCTTCCCTCCACCTTTCATCTATGAAGAATACGAAAAAAAGATTTGGCAAATAGACAAGGTTCCAACATTTTCAGGGTTTGGTAACCTATGAATGAAAATTGAGAACTGATATGACTTATCATTTCTCCTATTCCTTCAGGTATTCAAATTGTCTATAATAATAATAATAATAATAATGAGTGTTGTTTACCCAGGGTAGCCTCATCAGTATTAATACTGTTCTCCCTGAGTGCCCTGCAATCATATTATTACCCCGGTCATCGGATTCAGGCTTACCCGCACACAATGTATGCACATTCTCCACTCCCTGGGGAGCAATCCAGCCAGTGCATCATTTTTACAAGCGCACACTTGCTAATCTCAGCACATTAGCTTTCGCATCCTACGGGGTACCCATTTAACACCTGGGTGGAGAGTGGCAAATGTAGATCAATGTCTTGCCAAAGGACATTAGTGCCGCGGTGGGACTTGAACCGCGGACCTTGTGATCCACAGTCCGGTGACATATCCACTCGTCCACGACACCTCTACTGTCTGATTTTGTATTGTTTGCTCAAGGTGCTCAGAATAAATTTGGTCCAGAAAATTACTGAGAACGGGATGGATGATGCTCTTGAAAAGTTTTTGTTTTGTTCTACTGAGAACATATATATATACAGTAATGAGTATTTACCATTTGCTGGAGAGAGAAAAAAGCATCCTATTTACTGCATTTTAAAAGCATACATACTGTCCTACTTGTAGCTACTTGCTCCCTCTATATAGAAAACTTCCCCAATCTGTGCCTGTTGGTCCCCCATGATCCTCTTTTTCTTATGTTAAATGAGAGCAGAGTTAATGAGATAGCCACCTGTCACAGTGACCTCGCTGGCTTGCTGGGTGGTCTAAACCCTTCTAGCTGAAGTAGTAAAATGATTTAAAATGATATGAAGGACAAGACCAATTAGATTATGAAAATCAAAATTCAATTTCATGAAAGCAACCAATTAGAGACTCAAAAGTAGTGAAAGTTCTTTGAAAAGAAAAGGTCAATATTTCAGACTGTTAGGACCAGACACCAACATTCTTTTGATTTTGGCTTTCCTTTTAAATTTGACAACAACAAAAAATTACTTGGTTACCCCCTCCCTCTATTACCCCTGCAAATACCCATTACAGGAATCTCTTGCCTACCTCTCTGCCTTGAGGTGTATCCTTGCCGAATCCTGATGGAAGTCCCATTTGTTTCATCATATCACTCTCCTCTTCATCTGGGAAGACCATCTCATTTTCTTCCTCTAGGTTGTGACCAGGATCATCTTCATGCTGATCTGGCTCTGGTTCAACCTCCACCGCCTTCTCTACATCATCAACCAGTTTAAAATCTCCTGATGTACTCCTATCAGGTATCTGTTCTTGCAGGAGTGTTGAAGCATCCTCCTCCCTTAGTTCAACCTCCACAGCCTTTTCTACATCATCAACCAGTTTACATTCTCCCGGTATCTGTTCTTCCAAGGGTGTAGAAGCAGTCCCTTTTTGGTCACAGGAACTGAAAACACATTCATCCTCTTCACCCTTCACAAAACCATTAGCTTCTATCAGATTTTCTTGAGGAGTCTCTTCACCTGCTGAAATCGCTCCTTCCTCTCCTTGAAGCACATTCTGCCAAGAGTGGAACCAGTGGTGGTAATACCAGTATGTCTCATTGGAATGCTTGTCCCATTCTTCTATCAATTCTGGAGTCCATTTGGATTCAGGTAGAATCAGCGCAGCATCTTGTGACTCATCAACCATTTTACCACCACTTAAATCTTTTTCCTTGACCACATCACCAGCATGATCTTCAATCTCTCCATTTTTAAGGATTTGGCATGTTTGGTCGATTGAATGCTGCTTGCCTGGTTGGTCCCCAAGAGAATCAATAGTTACATCAGTTCCAGGTTCCAAAGATTTTGTACTGGGAACTGTCACATCATAAGTACTCAATGACTCTCCCTTTTGCATAACATTCACTTCGCTGTCAGCCTCACCAATATTAGAGAGCTGACTGCCCCCATTGTTATGCAATGGACTGCTCGGTTGGTCAGTGCACTCAAAGTCATGACAAGGCTGTTCCATTTTCTCTGAGAGGTGAGCTGCTTCTGTGAAGATATCTTTGTCCTGGCAGGATTCAGGAAGCATATCAACACCAATGTCAGCAACATTCTCCTGATTACATTTGACATGCATGTCTAGGCCACCATTGTCCTTTGACCCAACATCTTCTTTTTTCCCTGATGTTTTTATTAGCATCCCACTTGGATCCCTCCCACCCTCTGTATGCAAACACCCCTCCTGGGTATAACTGGAAGATTCCTCTTCACCAAACTCAGGATGCAGATCAAGCCAGCCATGCCAGATGAGGCCATGCCCACACTTTTCCCAGTAATCCTCCCAGGAAGAGATATCCCCAGACCCATCAATATCTCCACCAATTTCCTTGTTGCATCCTTCCAAGCCATTTGGTATACCCTCATCTGCATCCTTCTCAGAATTTCCACCATGGTCGATGTGTGAGTTGTATTTGGTTCCATTCTCGTCTGGATTTTGGACATTGGAGTAAGTGTCCTTCTGGTGATCTTGAGATCTCTGCCTGTTCCTGCTGTTCTTCGCCTTTTTCTTACTTTTCTTTCCTTTGTTTGACTTTGTTCTGACCTTGTATGTGCCCTCATCCTGTCAAAATAGAAGAGAAATACATCACAATAACTGTAGGAGTCCAAAAAGAGCTGAAAATTATGACTTTCTTCTTTAAGCTAAGCAGTATCCTCTTCTGTTTAATATTGAATATGGTCCCCATAAAAAAAACCACCAAGAAAATCATCACAGTTCAAGACAAGATGCTTTAGAAAAACCATTACTGCTTAAAGGCATCGTTTAACAATGTTAAATCTGAAATACATGGCCCTACAAGTTATCAGTGTCTGTGATATGGTGTAATATTGAAGCCCTAAAAAATTGCAATTTGAAATGATCATGATTCATTTCTGACCTAAAGGTTTATCATTATGATTGCAGCATGAGCTAAATCAAGAATTTTCAAAAGAATCTGAAGCCAAGTTACCCAATCCCATTAAAATGCCTTAGCAAAGCATCCTATAAAGTAGAAGCTGGGGATTCGGTTAGTTTTAAAAATTGACCATGGAGTGTTATTGCTCCCTCAATGCAATCAATATTTACCTCCTCCTCACAGTCCCTTGGTGAACGGGCAAAGCTAAGAGGAAGTCCCATGTCCTTCATGACCTCTTCTTGACCTTCATACTCTCCGGTGAAGTTCATGAACGATGAGTGGTACGGCCTGATCTCCTTCACATCACACCCATTTTCGGAGCCATTCTCTTTCTCGACGTTCCCCTCTTTGTTGGCCGATTCGCTGGTCCCACATTGGTGTGATGTATCCGTTTTTCCCTCATCGATGAGGACATCTTTTTCCTGTTCCTGTTCAAAGGTGTCATCATCGCACTTCTCTTCAGGCTTTCCATACAGACCCCATCGGTACAGTTCACCATCACTGTAAAAGAAACAAAACATATCATGTAGTAGTATCCAACTGAACATTCTTATGGCTTGTCCAGATATATGCAAAGGTAAATCACAGCTGTTTTTCAAAGATAAATGAATGGCAATTATTCACTGAACTCTTGTGTTATAAGAAAGATACAGAGATATGAAGCATAATTTTTTTTTTTAAAGGCAGTTTACCACTTCATTTCTCATCAAGGCCTTAGAGAAGCAAAAGAAGGATGAGGATAAATTGTTCTGTATGCATGTACTGTACGGAGACAGAGCCAATGAGGTTTATAGCTACATTATAGTCTAGATTTCTAGTATCTAGACTGAACCGGTGGAGCAGTATTATTACAAGATCAGATACAATCCAATCATGAGCATCGCCTATTGGAACCGGATGGCTCCTGCACAAAGCCTTTGGGAACGAGAAAAGCAATTAAGCAACAGGTTCCCCCTTGCCTGTTCCACATGCCTTTGCTGTGCCACTCAATTTCCTTGATGTAAGAAACAAACCTGCACACTTTGCTTTATATCTTATAAGCTTGGTTGGTACTACAAATTCTCATTCCACAGAAAACCTGAAAGTATCAAGGAAGATCTACTTTGCTACGGTGCTCACGACTTACTCTGCAAAAGCTCTGGAACAGCGGACTTCAATACTGACAGATGGCTCAGGATCATAGTGGCCTTCTCCTGCAGTATTTTCTTCTGGCCTCTCAATCTCATCATTATTATGCTCAGTGATGACCTTATCTCTCTCCTCTGTAGACTGGTTCACGACCTCATCTCTCTCCTCTGCAGACTGGTTGACGAACCCATCTCTCTCCTCTGCAGACTGGTTGACAATCTCATCTCTCTCCTCTGCAGACTGGTTCACAACCTCTTCTTCTTGTCCTTTCCCCATAACCTCTACAGGAGGAAGTCCTGGTGGTTCTTCAGTCTGTGGCAAGATACATGTTGGTGTTGGATAATGGAAGTCAAAGTATAGGTCTTGAATAATATGACTGCAAAATTAACGAAACAAAAATAATAGCTCCCTGCTCCCACCCTCCCCTTTCAATTAATTAATTTCAGTGAAGAAATCCATCAAAATAGTCTTAAAAACCCTTTAAAAAGTTGGTGATGTTTAATTGTTCATCTTCAAAATATTCAGGATATCTAATTTTCAAAGCTGTTTTTGCCCCTTTAGGACAATGATACGAGTAGTTTTTATTTCACAAAATCTGTTTCTTCAAACAATAAGTCATGCATTAGTTGTAAAAAGACGATTTTATTCCCACACAAATTATTTTCTTATTGAGCACATAGTGAATCATGAAGAAAATATTACAAACCCAGCCATCAAAGACAAACCTTCATTTTGCTGTGGACCTCTCTCACACCAAGACATTTTTCTCCCTCTCTCCAGTTCTTCTTGTCTCTAGTCACCTGAATAATCATCTCAATTTCAGCAGCACAGTATGAGTAAGCCATCTAACTAGCTCTTGACTCATAGATTCTGAGATTGGATGATAAACAAATAATAATCAAAAATCAAAACAAATCTGAGATGCATAACAGATAAAATGAGCAGTAACTGAAGATTACCAAAACCTACCAACACAAGAGTTATACGTTCATGTATCGTATATTTTATTGTACATCATACATATGTAGAGGTGTGGGCTAGCTCCTCTGCGCGGCACGTCAAGGATAGCGCGCGCAAGTGAAGTCTATTTTTGTCGTCTGATCTGCTGCTACTCACGTTTGAGTTCTCGTGTTGTCTGCTTCACTTGCGCGCGCTATCCTCTATGTGCCGCACAGAGGAGCTAGCCGAGGCGAAGTCAACCATCCCCATTATCGTATTTGAATATTCATTAGCCGCCATTTTGATTTCTGTCTGTCAGAATGCTCGACGTGGGTCCTCGAGAAACAGCCAAAA
>BEXV01001019.1:111860-121985 GCA_003118195.1 Hemicentrotus pulcherrimus
AAAGAATTGACCAAACCCACAAAAAACTGTCCATGATAATTCACTTTGATAAACTTTCGGGCAACTGGGATATTCATATTTGTTATAATAAATATAGAGGAACAACGAACTATACTATAAAGTAATATCTGCAGACACATGTTAATTTCCATGCATAAACAGATAGAGGCATTTGCAAATTGATTTGTAATAATGAGAATTCATGTCAGACACGATCGAGAACAACAACAACAACGAGATTTCCCACAAAAGGCCCACCTTACCCAAATAACAATTATAATACTGATGATGATGGTAATAATCATAATAATAATGAAAATAACAATGATACAAACATGATAATCATTATTATTATTATAATCATTATTATTATTATTATCATTATTATTGTTCGTAGCAGTACTAGGCCTAGTAGTAGTAGTAGTAGTAGTAGAGTAAAAGTAGCAGTATGCATGTTCGGAGGCGACGAAAAGGGGGGGGGGTGGCATATTTAGCTCGGCCGGCCTCTTTGGAATCATCAGTAGGGCGGTGAGAGATGGAGTGAGTGAATTGTAAACTATTTTCTCTCACTCTTCTTCTCTTGTGAATTAATATGAAGAAAAAAAATACACTTTTGAAAATAAAAGAACCACACGATTGCGAAGACTTTCTCAAAAACACCCTTAGGCAAGTTCAGTAGTCTCATGTGGTTTCTTATTTAGATATGGGAACATCACAAGGATATGTTGATTTTTCCGAGCACGATTAATTTTTTGTTGGTAATACACAAGGGAATTGAAATTTCCTTTATTTATTTCTGGAAAGTCTTAACGATCAAGTTTAACCCGTTAACTACTGAATTCACTCATTCCCACCAGGCTCCCGTAGCCAAAGCTTGAATTTTTTAAAACACTGAAACAAGTGCGGTAGAGAAACAAAGATAAATAAACATGATAAAGGATGAGTACTTCTAGAGAGACACAACATTTAAATGCCGCAGATTAAAAAAAGGATTTCACAGTGTCATCCAGTTAAGGGCAGTTGGCATAATCTTTGTACTCACTTTGCAGGGGCGGATCATGAGACGATAATACCTGCAGATTCATTATAATCATTATATCAATATCATCATCATTAATATTATAATTGTTATCATTATTGTTATTGAATACTAATAGAATATCGTGAATGGGCTTCATAATCATGATGATTGATAGTGATTGTTTGAGGTGACTGCTAGCAAATGCTTGTAAAAAAACAACAACTATGATATAACAGGGGCTCACAAATGAATAAGTTCAAAATTTAGTATTGAAGGTAATTCTTGAAATTCGCCTCTTACAGTTGCGTAAATGTTGTCTCTTTTAACGCATATTTGACTCACTTCCACACAATTGCAGTGCGGCGACCACGACTGGTACCCGTTCGGGGGCAAGGACCAACCCGGATGTCCGATGCTTGATGACGGATGCGACCACATGATGGCTGTAGAGTACTTCACAGAAAGCGTCTTAAACATGAAATTTCCTGCGACCAAGTGGGCCTTAACCGTAAAAAATTTGTTCAAATACCCGTGGGACTGCGCATTTGAAGGAGACTGCCCAGAGATGGGTTTCAACGATCATGATGATCCGAAATACAGGGGAGGAGACTTCCAGATGAACACGCCCCTCTAGAATGTCCACGGGCGACTGCAAGGATTTATTCGGAATGGATTTCTTGCAGGTCCATATCTAGGGATTCCCGTTTATAGTGGCCTTTTAGAAATTGTTAAATTTTTGAGTATCAAATAGTTTAGGGTATCTGGTTATACCATTTAATTACCTTTTGTTTTGTCGTCTAATTTGTAATTAACCTAGAGTCGGACACAAAAGATGAATCTTAAACAAATTATTTGACATTTGGCAAACAAAATCCAAGAACTTCTATTTTCAGAATTAATTGAGCTTAACGAATGATGACCGTCATTCCTTGATTTCATATTGAGACTGATTTCTTCACTAGGTTCGTAAGACCGCTTTGGCTTTAAGACCCCTCCAACTCTCAACGCACATCCTGAATAGGAAAAAAGAGAATTCCTTAACCATTTTGAATTGAATTATTTTAAAATACTTTTCACAATAAATTGAGATAAAGCCTAAAATCGAGTTTATGTGAAATAAAAAGAAAATCTTTCTATTTCGCCTGTATAGTTCAATCCTGTTGTTCCGCATTTAAATAATTATTTACTTTCTTGTCTTCGTATTTTAATGTGCAGTGGGGGTATCGTGAATGAAGTGAAAAAGATAAGGAGATGAAAAATATATTTGTAAGAGCATCATAGAAGCGTGTTTTGTGCTTAAACGTTAGAGGTATCAATTACTTCAAGAAAGACCACTGGAACCAAACAAATATAATATAATACAATGAGAAAAGAATGATTGAGGGATAAGCATAGCGGGAGAGAGGGAAGGAGTGTGTGTATGTGTGTGTGTGTGTGTGTGTGTGTGTGTGAGTAAGAGACGATTAAATATATGTATCAAATGTGTATGTATATACGTATGTATGTACGTATAAAATTATATATATTTGTATACATTTGGAATTTACAGCAGCGATATATTTTTAAAAACTTTGTACGAGTTTTGCAATTGGAGGAGAGCATTGATTTAATACATAATTTAGCTCGGTATATCCCTCCCCCTTTAATCGAAAAAAAAATTCCCTACATATTTTCAATTGTTTTTTTTTAGTTCCCTACTCTTACGTTTTCATGCTTACATCTCCCGACTAAGCGAAATGAATATTTTGCAGGACTTTTAAGGAAACATATTGATAGAGTTATCTTATAGTCATAAGGATCTTTCCTATATAGGATCGCCCTCACTTCCACATGTTCGTCGTACTTCATACGTAAATAAAATCCATTACAAATGTTTTTTTTTTTTTAATCAAAGAGTCGGCATAAGTTACTATGAGTTGTATCAGGGGTTGGGGTTTGGGATGCAACTCTTTATTAAGCAAAAGTGGGGGCATGGGGATGGGTTGGGCGGGGTGGAGGGGCAGTGTTCTAAATCGGATAATGATATGTGAACTAACACAGACTGATTAGGGGAGGCTGGGTAGATAGTCCAGTCTTCTTTTCTTGCCCTTTTACTATTCCCCCTTTCCTTCCTCTCTTTTATCACTTTGCTTTTTGTTTTCAATGGGGGAGGGGGCGGGGGTCACGGTCCTCCGATCCTATCCTCCTGTAGATAATAGATTGAAGAGATAAATTCTTTTCGTTTGAAATTGGTTTTGGGTTTTTCTAAAGTGAGTATATTAACATAATTCCTGAGTCCGTGAGTGTATTCTTTTAGGGAAATACATTCGCATAATGATTTAGGAGGCAAATTGTATACTAGTTTAAAGATTAGTGCTTTAGGGCATGTTTTTTCCAAACGTAATATCAACGCGGTCAAATTTTAGGATAGAATAGAGCAGATTTGTATCGAAACGGCTATCGACAGACAAAACTACTCGTTAGTGCTCTTTTTTTTTAATTACTGCTATTTGATTAAGATGAGTTTTTCAAGCATTTCTCCATAATGCCGAATCAAAATAAGGGTTTTACAAGGGTTTTGTATAACATTACGGGCGTATCTTGCGAAATATGGTCTCACACGTTTTTAACAATAAAAACTGGATAACGCTTATTTCTTTATAATAATAATAATAATAATTATGTTACTTATATAGCGCCAAATCCACTCTGTGGAGTGCTCGAGGCGCATTTACGAAATAGCAATTAACGAGTAAACACAAAAGTTTTTACATGAGTTTTAAAAGAATCGGTAGTAACACAATTTTGTATGGCTTCAGGAAGGCTGTTCCAAAGAGTAGGACACGCATAGGCATAAGACCTTTCCTCCCAAGTTCTTGCAACTTTAGGAATCGTAATGGAACCGGAAGTGGATGATCGTAAGGATCTTGTTGGGGTATAGTATTGAATTAAAGATATATTGTATTGGGGAGCAGATTTATGAATACAGTGAAAAAAAACAGAGTTTTAAAGACGATGCGGTCTTTGACAGGGAGCCAGTGTAATGAATGCAAAACTGGGGTTATGTGAGTACGTTTGGTGGACAGAGTAACAATGCGAGCTGCAGCATTTTGGAGCCTCTGGAGCTTGGACAACATATTCTGTGGTAAATTGACCATCAGGGCATTACCAAAATCCAGGCGGGAGGAAATCAAGGCGTAAATGATCTTTCTGTGGCAGACTTGCCAATTCATTTTCTCATTTAAAATAACTCCTAGATACTTCACTTTTTTCTTTAGCAGTTCTTAGAAGGATTCCGTTTATCTGGACATTGATATCATCAAATGACCTTCGTTTACGATTTGATGTAATGACCATGAATTTACACTTCTTTTCATTCAATAAATATCATTGCTATTAAGCCATTTCGATATTGAGTGTGAATCCTTGTTTAGATGATTCTGCAAATCTTGTTTGTCTTTGGAAGAGTAGTACAGACATAGTACAATGCTTGAACATTTTGAAAATATCATTGATATTTAAAATATACTACCCTGTAATATGCCACTGTTTACAGGAATTGAATTTTCCCTATTTATTACTGTTAATTGTTTCCTAAATAGCAGATAGTTTTCAAACCAAGCCAAGCCAAGATTTCATTCAATATTGAGAATAGTCCACTTTGAAGACTGCTTTGGAGATCGGGTATTGGGTTTTTGGAATTCCCGTTTGTCACTCAAAGTCAATATTGACATACATGGATGTTTGTCATCTTAAATTTTTCAAGTCTATTCTGCTATTCAATCTGATCGATTGAGTTTATGATAATTAAACTCACCATATTGCCTAACGCGAAATCCATTTCACTTTTTTCAGTTGAAAAACACTCTTTTAAGTGTCCACCTTTCATTCAGTTCAATGTCAGGTTAAGCATTGGCTAATGGATCCTCATCACCCTATGCTTAATATAAGAACCATCCGGTTTTCGTCTAGTCAATGGATCAAAAACGACACAGAAACAGTTAAACCCAAGCCTCCTTGTATTTTAATGGAAATAAATGTATATGGTTGTAAAAGGCTAAGAGCCTATCCAAAGTAATCATCAAATTGGCTTCATCAGAGTAGACCATGCACATGATGATTGGAAGTCATTCACAATTTTCTTTAGCTGCAAGAGCGCCCAAATGTTGATCTATGAAATGCAAGAGTTCTTTTTTTTTCTTCTCCAAACGCACACCTCAGCACTTCCCCCTTGTTATACCTGTTAACCTGTATCAATATGAGCACACTAAACCAGAGCCTGCCAACACACGTATTACACCAATCTTATCAGTTTAAGAATTTCTCTACATTTCAAACAAAGAAATACGGGTTGTGTAAATATAACTGACATCCGCTTTATCCAAGTTGGCATTCCTTTTCGCAGTTCATGTGTTCTTTGTGCGAGCATGACGAGCACATCATAAACAAATACAGATGTACACGTAATATGATTTGCATGCAGTGAAATAGACCTCTTTGAGGAAGTTCACGAGGTTTAATGCCAGTATAAATGCATATATATATATATAGTATTCATTGGTGTTTTATTGTATCAATAAAGCAGATCGTCATAATATGACAATCTGGGTAATGATAATTATGTGCTCTCTAACCATTATGCGGAACTAACATGAATTCAGTGTTATCAATGGAAAAAAAACATTGCTCGAGAGGGGAGATGAAGTGCTTTATTAGCACCTTCCAAACTAACGCGTTTGCAAACAGGAGGCGACAGAGGATATCAAGAAAAAGCGGCGCCCCTTCATGGGTGGAGTTTATGAAAACAAACATTCTTTCCTTTTTTTTGGGTCACAGTACTATACTGGGACAGCAAATCTCAGCTTAAGGTAATGGCTCTGAACCAAATTTGCCGAAGCTTGTTGAGGTCGTTTTTATATAGAATCAAATGAGATTTTTGTTTTATATTGAATAAACAAAACGTTCCAAAGCAAAATTTAATTGAAACCGTGGTTGCTTTTCCGTGTATTCTTTTTGTCCATAAACAAAAAATATCAACGTCTTATCGCTAAATCACTAATAAACATGGGGCGTTTTCAACAGCCCTGAACAAGGGCTACATGATTCAAACGAGAGTTTCTGTAGGTAACACATAAGGGTAACTGAAACTGCCACTGAGTTGATTTTCTGCAGATCTTTGCTTTATTTATAATTCTGTTACATAAACAGAATAAATATAAAAACAGACCTACTCACGTAGTATTGATTAATAACCATCATTGCTTAAATTCATGTGTCAATTGATCATAAAATTACAAATATAATTAAGCAATGCCTTAATGTGCTTGTTGTTTGAAGTCACAAGTGAGAAATGAAGCCTCAGACTAGAGAACCTTTCGCTAACGAAAACAAAAATCTCTCGCCACTGTTTTAAGGGCAACATCCGGCCCTAATGTAACCCCCCCACCCCAACAAAAAAATCCTGCTGTGTGTTTTATTCATTATGATTCTACTAAATTACCAATACATGTTGACTTTTGTTGATCTGTTATGGACAAAATAATATATGTCATGTATTATATTTGACTTTTCTATTACCTTTGTTCTACCTGCTAAGCTCCACCCCTCAAAATAAAATCTCCAAAAGCAAATGACTTTTGTGACATCATCATGCCAGTCATTTATCAGTCAGCTAGACATTGGTATGTCCCATTGGCATTAGCATTGAATGTTTTCATAAATTATGATAGCCCATCGAAACCCTTCTTTCCATGGTGTTGCTTGGGGGTTTCTGATATGGCAACTGCTTAAAACGGAACTGAATTTTGTGAGAGGGCATTGTATAAAACATGGAATACTATTGTGAACAGGTAGTCAGTTGATGGGAAGGGACAAACCGATGTCTGTTTGCAACCTATGAATAGTGGTCTATCATGTATCCACTTTTAGCCCTTTTCACGGAAGTTCATCCAATGCTTATATTAAAATAATATAGATAAGTAATAATCAAAAGAGCGACAACCTATCTGCCCGAGTATTAAATGACACTTGTTAGGATATTGGTAGCTTAAAAATTACCCGGCTACAGCCACGGAAGCAGGGCTCGCACTTAGCCGAGTGGGGGCCACGGGTTGTGGTGAGCTGGCTCGATCTTATGGCAACCAGTTTTATCATTGATATCAAGAATTACCATTGCTTTACAACGTAGTTTTTTTTATATATCAAAAATTGATTTCTCGCTATCAACAAATATGTTTTAATGATAAAACGGCTTGCCATAAGGTCGAGCCAGCTTGCCATAAGGTCGAGCCAGCTCGCCACAACTCGAGGCTCCAACTCGGCTAAGTGGGAGCCCTGCTTAAAATCAGTCATTTAGAAAGCTGCAAGTCAGAGCATGTACAGATCAGTGTACACCTCGGTACCACAAGACAAAGTGTGAAAGGAGCTCAATTAGGTTTTTTTTTTTTTACTGCGCTTGACCTCTTTTGTGACTTCTGAGCTCGTTCCCAAAGCAATTTATTCCTTTGAACTTTATCACATGATTTAACTACAACAATGGATTCTAGAGACTGCCACTCAAAAGTGAGAATTAAGTATCTACATTGAGTAAACAGCAGGAAAAATCGGGTACGTGGTTAGGGGAATTCCCGTTTGTTATTGTGATATGATAGTTTTTAAGCCATGCATTCATGATGCGTGTTTATAGTTTTATACTCTAGGTTTCAAATGGTTACAGGAGGGGAAGGTGTGGGATGTGCCGTAGCTTATTTTTGGTCGGTGTCATGGTGAAAAAAAGTCCATTATGGCAAATGAATAAAGCATTGACACGGTCACTATGATGAGTACCGAGTTTTATCCACACAACGAATAGCCCACTTTAAAACCAATATGTGAAATGTGATTGCCCTATATTTTAAAATTGGCACTTGGTTCTCCCTTCATACTTTGGATAATGTCACATGTACGATATCGTCTCACAGGATATTTTTACACTTTATAAACAAAACTTTGATTCTAAATGCGTTTTTGTAAACGGCAGTCCGGGGAAGATATCATAATCTAATTAACATACATGTATCGTTTTCTTGACTCAATTTCATAAACATCGCGACCAACGTGTGTGATCGGAGAGATGGGACCAGAGACGTGCCCTGTGGCGGTACAATATAACTTTTTAAAAGGCACATCCCCCGAAGTATGATATTCTAATTACCTACAATTACAGTCGGATGGTATGTAAAGTTTCTTTCATATGATCATTTTATTCATTCTGAAATGGGCTCTTCGCGGACACAAAAGAAGCAGACAGAGTAAAAACACTCGTTTAGTCATTCACGTTCGTTCTGCTTGAGAAAGCAAAGCGTGCTATGAGGAAGTTCAACTGTATAAATACAAGCAAATGCATACAGTTGACATAAACTCATTCAATTGCTGTGTGAACAGTTCTATCATGATAGAAACTGTTTTATATTTGTTAAATACAATGGATTTAATACGCAGTGTATATTACGGGGCAGCAGGGCAAATATTTCGTTATCTAATACAATTGATTTGAGTTCAACAGTTTAGGCTTGTTCATCTTCGGGGAATTGATATATTACACATCCAAAGAAAGAGTTAACGTATTTATGATATCTGCGACAATAATTATTGCCATTCACCTGCGGACAAAATGGAAACTTCTGCCAACACATCCAAATCTGAAGCAGTGATACCTTGACGGAGAGAAAAAATGTAAAGCTTTCATTTGCCTCTATCAGTTATAGTTCATAGAACATTTAAAACAATGGATCAAAAACGTGTTTGTTATTACATGCTCCTAGTCTTTTTTATATCGGCTCCAGCATTACCGGCAGTGGAAACATATGGTGAGTGAGCCTGGCGTGCATCTCTATTTTTGTTTCACTACATTTTTCGAGTCTCAATAGCATTATATCTGACACTATTTCTCAAATGTCTGTGTATTGCTATAGTTTTGCACTGTTTGATATTTAGATGCTGCTTAGTGTTTGATACTTGTTTTCATATATTTTTAATCTGGACATGCACGTGTTTTACGCATATTTTGCAGTTAAAAACAAAATGTTTACCTCAGCCAAAATATGCTAATTCGTATTTGGGGCAACTCTTAATTAGAGTGTCCATTAGTTTGATTTGGTTCTATAGAAAATGAGTAATTGGCGAAACAGGATTCCTATAATTAAATCACTTCAAGTTGTCACGCATTTTTTGCCTAATTTCTGAACATCAACAATTTGAAATATAGAATAAAAAGTATAAACATTATTTATTATTATTTATAAACAATATACGTATAATGACTCAAGAAACGTGATTTTATTCTCTCCTTTGATAATTGTTTAGATTACCCCTATGTCGGATGCTTCAAAGATGACACACATGAGCGGGTGCTACCAGATGGCCCATTTACGTCAAGTGAGATGACAATCAAGCTGTGCATTGAATACTGCACAGGACGGAATGACACTGACTCAGCTTATGCTGGAGTAGAGCATGCTAGTGAATGCTACTGTGGGGTTGTTGGTACGAACTACAGTCGACTTGGAGTGCCAGAAGACGGTCAATGTGCATTCCGTTGTGCGGGGGATAACACTGCTATTTGTGGGGGCGCAGGAAGTATCTCTATTTATCACCGTAAGTTTCAATAATTCAGGATCAATAGTGACTATCCACCACCACCCAAAGTAGCGTTTTTTTTGCTAATGAGGAAATATGCTGCCCACGTTAAGCCTATGCAAACAATGAAATTCAATCAAATATCATTTCAGTATGGGTAACATTGACGGTAGATCATTCTTTAAAAAAAGAGGAAAAAATTGTATTTTGGTACTAACCATTAGTCTTTTAAATATTGCACGATTCTAATGTGGACATTCCCTGTACTAATGTACTAATTACCTTTTTGGAATAAAATTGATTATATATATATATATATAGGCGTGAAGAAAATGGTCTAGGAACGTGAGACGTAGCTGTACTTTACAAGTTTATTACGAGCTTTCGGCTTGTGAGACCTTCTTCAGGTTCTGAAGTACAAACACATACAAAAACAAATACATTGTATAAACAAATATACACGGCATACAAACTTAATAACACTCAATCATAGTCAAGCATCATGAACA